>VZQC01005527.1:2473144-2503284 GCA_009823505.1 Rhizomys pruinosus
ATATATATATATATATATATGTGTGTATGGCTGACAATTGTAACTTAGGCCGCTTGTCCTTATCTCTCCCCAACCAGAGGTTTTGGCAAACAACCCGGGTCCGTCCCCCTCTACCTCCCCTCAGCGCCATCTTGACCTGGCCAGCCGGGTGGACCCCATCAAGCCTGGTGTACATAGTGAGCTCCAGGCCAGCAGGGGCTACAGGGAGACCCTCTCTCAGAAAGACTAAAAAAAAAAATCATAAAAATTAAATTAAAAATACATAAAGCAGATGGTTAAAATACAACCAAGTCTCCTTTTCAGCTCGACTATGTTACAGAAAATCTCGGGCAAAATTATTCTTTCTCAGTCTGAACTGTGTCAAAGGTGACCATTTAATTTTCCAACGTGATCTGACTTTTTTGTTTATAACATCCTGCTAATTAGCCCAGGCTGGTCTAGAACTTGCAATCCTGCCTCCTCAGCTTCCCCATTGAGATTACAGGCCTATGCCATCATACTTGTCACTCACTCATATTTAACCTGGGATCGCAGAAACTCTTCTGCACTTTTTCACAACAAGCCCAATGCCTGATCCCAGCCTAGTGATCTCAGTAAAAGCCACTGTCAAATCAGACAACAGCCTACTAACACAGCACGAGCAGGCTGTTCTGAGAAGAATGCTGCCAACCCTCATGGCATACCTGCTCCGGGTGGTAGTTATGGAGCTGACTGTGAATGATGAACTGCAGCCAATCGTTTCCTTCGGCACATTCACGAAGGTAAGAGGTACTCAGCTTTAAGTCGTGGAGCGTGCAGAACTGTACCACTAACGTCCACTGGCTGCTAGATTCATTGGATAACCTACAATTAGAGTTAAGGATGGGGTAGGAGAGAAAAAGATCCTGTTAAAATACAGCTTTAGGGGGTGGAAAGATAGCTCAGTGGTTAAGAGTATTGGCTGCTCTTACAGAGGACCCAGGTTTGAGTCCTAGCACCCATATGGTAGCTTACAGTCTTTAACTGCAGTTCCAGGGGAATCTGACACTCTCTTCTGATCTCTGGAGGCAGTGTACAACACAGGTGGACTTACTTATGCAGGCAATACACTCATATACAAAAAGAAAAAATAAATAAATATTTAAATTAACAAAAATATATATACAGCTCTAGTTTGAAATTTGGAAGTTAGTAAAAATTAAATAAATTAACCACAACCTTAAAAAAACAACAAATACCCTTTTCATCAGGAGTTGGGCTGTGTCACTCAGAGAACACATGCATAAGGCCCTAGGTTTGATACCTGTTATAACAAAAATAAGAAATAAAAATAAGGCTGGATGTGGTGGTGCACACTTTTAATCACCACACTGAGGAAGCAGAGGTAGGCAGATCTCTGTAAGAGCAAGGCCAGCCTGATCTGCTTAGCAAGTTCCAGGCCTGCTGGGGATACAGAGAAACCCTGACCCCACCCCAAAGAAATTTAATTACTAAAAAAGAACTTTAAAATTTTTTTAATTTTATTAATATTAGATTTTTTTTACTTTAAAAAAAATTTTTTTTTATTTATTGTATGTGTATGAATGTACTGTCTGCATGCAAGTTTGTGCACCCATGTCGTGCAATGCCGCGGAGGTCAGAAGAGGGTCTCGGATTCCCCTGGAGCTGGAGTTCTCCTGGAATTGGAGTTTCAGATGGTTCTCGGCCGCCATGTGGGTGCTGGGGATTGAACCCGGGTCCTCTGTAAGAGCAGTCGGTGCTCTTAACCGCTAGGCCATCTCTCCAGCCCCTAATATTATTAGATTTTAAAAAACATTTTATGCCGGGTGTGATGGTGCACACCTTTAATCCCAGCACTTGGGAGGCAAAGGCAGGCAGATCTCTGTGAGTTCCAGGCTAGCTGGGGCTACAGGAAGAACCTGCCTCAAAAAGACCAAAATAAATAAATAAATAAAATAAAAAGAAGACCTTGGAAAAGACAATCTCAAGGCTTTCTCCTACTGTAATATGATTGTAAGGAAACAGTAGTGCCAAGGTATTAATGACAGTAAACAATGAAAACCAAACATTTCAACTGATACTCACTTAGACACATTGCCCACTACTATTGTTTTCTTTACAAAAAGCCGTGATGTCTCGTCTCCTGTGAGATCAGCATTCTGTAGTTCTCTTTTATGGGTGCCACTAACACCAGAAATGTCCTGAAAGAAATCACAATCAGTATTTGTATTCATTTAAACAATATTCAATATGACAGATACCTTGAAACCATAAATGGTGTGAATAAAATAACTCAATGTTTTTTGTCTTTGTTGAGAGAACAGTCTCCTGTGGCCCAGAAAGGCCTCCTGCTCACTGTGTCCCTGGAATAACCAGGAACTACTTATCTTCCTACATCCTAGCTTCCAAGTGCTGGGACTGCAAGCACATCCCCCATGCATGGTTTATATAACATGAGGAAGGAACCCAAGGCTTCGACATGCCAACCATACTACCAAGTGTGCTATATTCCAAAGACATTGGGGCTAGAGAGATAGCTCAATGGTTAAGAACATGTACTGCTCTTTCAGAGGACCAGAGAGTTCATTTCCCAGCACCCTGTAAGATGGCTTACAGTTAGTTGTCTGCAACTCTAACTTCTGAACTCCATTGGCACTTGCACACTTCTCATACATATACACAATTAAAAATTAGTCTTTTTGAGACAGGGTCTCTCTGTAGCCCCAGCTGCCCTGGAACTTGCTATGTAGACCGGGCTGGCCTTGAACTCAGTGATCCGGCTGCCTCTGTTTCCTGAGTGCCAGAATGAGAGACATGCAACACCACACTCAGCAAAAGTAAAATTTTTAAAAAAAACTAATTTTTATGCTGGGCATAGTGGTACATACCTTTAATCCCAGCACTTGGGTGACAGAGGCAGCCAGATCTCTGTGAGTTTAAGGCCAGCCTGGTATACACAGGGAGTTCCAGGCCAGCTGGGGCTACTGGGAGACTCAGTCTCAAAAAGACCAAAAAGAAAAAAAAACAACAAAAAAAACCAAACTGATTTTGTTTTACTTTTTATTTTCTGTGTATGAGTATTTTGCCTGCATATCTGTAAGTGTATCACATGCGTACAATGCTTGCAGAGGCTAGAAGAGGAAGCCAGATACCCTGGAACTAGAGTTAAGGACAGTCAGTCGTTAGCCACCATGTGGNCAATTCCAGGAGAACTCCAGTTCCAGGGGAATCCAAGACCCTCTTCTGACCTCCGCGGCATTGCACGACACAGGTGCACAAACCTGCATGCAGACAGTACATTCAAACACATACAGAAATTTAAAAAAAAAAAAAATGAAAAAAGAGGGTCTCACTATGGGCAAGATGCACTGTCCATTTACATTGTGTCTGCTATATGCTGGGGGAATAAGAGCAGAGCTAGGGAATTTTAAGAAAAGGTCAGGTACTGGAAGAAAGATCAGGCCAAAACAAATTGGCACCATTGGGTTCACTAGAGAAGAGAGTGGGACTGCAGTTCACAAACCTCTTTATATCCTGCTGCTGAATGCTGTTCCACATGCCTTCTTCCAGGAGATCAAGCAATTCTTCTGTGGCCGCCTTATCACCATTGGCCAGCCTAGTCAACTTTTCAGCTATAAGAAATATAAACAAAGTAAATTGGTTATAGTGGTACACTATTCAGGACTCTGAGGTGGGCAAATGGCTTGAGTTCAGAAGTTTGAGGTCAGGCTGAGCAATACAGAACAAGTGAGACCCCACGTAAAAAACAACAACAACAACAACAACAACAAAACAAAACCAAACCCCAAACCCAACAAAATCAAAGCCAACAAGAAGAATGTGTAGATATGCATGTGTTTGAGAGCAAAGGCCAGGAACTGGGCACTGCTGTTTGAATAACGGGGTCCAGGGTCACTTCAACCCAGTTAAAGTAGCCTCCAAGAAGAGGACACAGAACATAAACTGCACCAGAAAAAGGAAGGCAGTTGTTGCCATCCCGAGCTGCTCATAACACTCTCAGGCACACCCCATCTCTCCTCAAAACAAAACAGGCCCCATATGGACAGGTGCTCACCTAGAGACTCTCTGCTAAAGCTGGACTGAGCGTCTTCATTTTTACACCTATAGTCGAAAATTATATTGGCCACTTTCATGTCAACTCTGAGCTTGAGGCTACCAAGGCCAAGCAATTCTAAGAAGCAGACACAAGCAGCTCCGACTGAAGGGGTGTAGAAGGACAAGAGTCCCAGGATGTAGGCTTCCTTGCCTACTTGCTGGATCCTGAGAAAGAAATAGAGAAAGATCACATCAGCATGTGGCTGTTTAGACAGCTCAGTGGGTAAAGCACTTACTGCACAAATATAAGGAGCAGAGTTTGAATCCCTAGAACCCATGTGAAGATTGAGGGAAGGGGCAGCAGGATGGCTGTGGTAAAAGCACTGGTCACCAAACGACAACCTGAGTTCAATCCCAGGACGCACATGGTTGAAAGAACTGACTCCATTGGTACCCTGATGTCTACATGAGTGCTGAGGCATATGCGCAGCCAAACGCATTAAAATAAATAAAATGTAATAAAAAATCTGAGCTAGTAGCACACACCTCCCTAGCACCCCTAAGATAGGAGGCGAAGACAGAGGAATCCATGGAGGCTTATGGGCCAGGTGATCTGGAGCGCACAGTAGCAAACAAGAGACCCTGTCTCTAGGGGGCCGGAGAGGTGGCTCCATGATTAAGAGCGCCACTTGCAGAGGACCCAGGTTTGATTCCCAGCACACACATGGCAGCTAAGAAACATCTTTAAGCCAGGCATGGTGGTGCACACGTTTAATCCTAGCACTCAGGAGGCAGAAGCAGGCAGATCTCTGTGGGTTCAAGGCCAGTCAGGTCTACAGAGTGAGTTCTAGGCCACCTGGGGCTATAGGGAAATCCTGTCTCAAAAAAACAAAAACAAAAATAAATAAATAAATAAATAAATAAATAAATAAATAAATAGAGACCCTATCTCAAGGTAGAAGGCAAGGACCAATACCCAAGGCTGTCCCTTGACCTCCACATGTGCACCATGGCACCCACACAGGCATGAACATCCACCCTCACCCACAACACACATGATTTTAGAAAACTGTTTTCCAGCAGAAAAGTGGAATGGAATTATTTAAGTAATACATGGACTGGCCGACATCCACTTCCTCTCTCCTCTTTTGGACACATTCATCTGGGCTCCAGGCAGCTCTTCCACCACTACAGCCCCCATTTTCTTATATTTACATTCTTTTTAAATATTTTATTTAATATTTTTATTTTATGTGCCTGAGCACACTGCCTGCATTTTGGTAGGTGCACCCATGTGGTACAAGGCCTGGGGATGTCAGAAGATGACAGATCCCCTGGAACTGGAGTTACAGATGGTTGTGGGTGCTGGGAATGGAACCTAGGAGTAGTTAGTGCTTTTTTTTTTTGGTCTTTTTTTGTCTTTTTGAGACAGGGTCTCCCTATAGACCCAGCTGCCCTGGAACTTGCTATGTAGAGCAGGCTGGCCTTGAATTCACAAAGATCCACCTGCCTCTGCCTCCCAAGTGCTAGGTTTAATGGCGTGCGCCACTACGCTGCTAGGTTTAAAGGCATGCGCCACTATGCCTGGCGTACATTTATATTCTCTTAAAGCAGCTATGCATACTCCAAATTATTGTTTCCATCTTCACCCAGAAGACATTGAAGAATTCAAATACACTGACAACTTGTGATCTGATGAGTATAACCAAAACCACACAGAAAATATTCCTTAAAAGGCTGACATCTTGGGGGCTGGAGAGATGGCTCAGTGGTTAAGAGTGCTGACTGCTCTTGCAGAGGACCCGGGTTCGGTTCCCAGCACCCACATGGTGGCTAAGAACCATCTTTAAGCCAGGTGTGGTGGCGCATGCCTTTAATCCCAGCACTCAGGAGGCAGAGGCAGGTGGATCTCTGTGAGTTCAAGGCCAGCCTGGTCTACAGAGTGAGTTCCAGGACAGCTGGGGCTACAGGGAGACCCTGTGACAAAAAAAATGCATTACCTTGTTAATTATAAAACCAAAAATACATAATTAGCTATCAGTTACATCAAACAACTCTCCCAATTCTATATAAAAGCTCTTTAGCTCTTTTTTATTTTTAGGTCTTTAGAGACAGGGTCTCCCTTTAGTCCCAGCTGGCCTGGAGCTGGCTGGCTATGTAGACCAGGCTGGCCTTGAACTCAAGAGATCCGCCTGCCTCTGCCTCCTGAGTGCTGGGATTAAAGGTGTGCACCACAACACCTGGGTATAAAAGCTTTTTAATTCTAAGAGGAAGGTCATAAATACAAAATTCACTTTTCATTACAGAATTCCTCAGAGTTAACTGCTGATACTTCAGATACTCATATAATTTAAAAATGTATCTGTCTTTTGAGATGAATTTTTTTTTTGCTTTCCCCCAAAACAAATCTCATATATAATAAATTCCAAAAACTTGAGACACACACACAAAAAAAACATGAGTGAAAACGAGGTAATCACCATCAATCAAACAGAATTACTATTAAAGATCTATGCTTCTGGGGCTGGAGAGATGGCCTAGCGGTTAAGAGCGCCGACCGCTCTTACAGAGGACCCGGGTTCGATCCCCAGCACCCACATGGCGGCCGAGAACCGTCTGAAACTCCAATTCCAGGAGAACTCCAGTTCCAGGGGAATCCGAGACGGCGTTCCTGACCTCCGCGCATTGAACGACACGGTGCACAAACTTGGATGCAAACAGTACATTCATACACTACAGAAAAGAAATAAATTAATAAAAAAAAAATTAAAAAAAAAATAAATAAAATCTATTGCTTCTACAGCGTTTTTTTTGTTGTTGTTGTTGTTTGTTTGTTTGTTTGTTTTTGGTCTTCCTGAAACAGGGTCCTCCTGCAGCTCCAGCTGGCCTCCATCTCACAGAGATCTGCCTGCCTGTGCCTCCCAAGTGCTGGGATTAAAAGCATGTACTACCATACCCTAGTTTACTGATATATTTAAAAGTTGTAGAAGGGGGGCTGGAGAGATGGCCTAGCGGTTAAGACAGCTGACTGCTCTTGCAGAGGATCTGGGTTCGATCCCCAGCACCCACATGGTGGGCTGAGAACCATCTTTAACTCCAGTTCCAGGGGAATCCGACACCCTCTTCTGACCTCCTTGGCATTGCACGCTACGGGTGCACAAACCTACATGCAGACAGTACATTCATATACATAAAAAATAAATAATATTTAAAAAAAAACTTAAAAAAAAAAAGTTGTAGAAGGAACTAGGCCTGGTGGCAGAGACAGGCAGATCTCTGTTAAGTTCAAGGGCACCCTGGTCTATGTAGAGAGTTCTGGCCAGCTGGGGCTACAGGGAGACCCTGTGTCAAAAAGACCAAAAAAAAACAAAAAACAAAACAAAAAAAAAAAATATATATATATATACATATATATATATATATACCTTTTTTTTTATGACAGAAGAAATTATGCTCTAAATACTTACAGCTGCTTGGGACTCTTACTCTTGATTAATTCCTGGACCAGAAAAGTACCAAAGGCGAATGACGGGCGTCCATGATGTAAGTAATACGCAAAATTCAGACGCTCTATTACAGCATATTTATTCACCAGATCAGGGCTGGAGAAATGTGGAAGATGACTGGATGTGTCTGGGGGAAGGCAAAGAGCATCAATCCCTGCACTTCAGAACTGCATGGGCAGTGCCTAACTCCTCAGTGGGGAGAATGGCTGCTTAATCCCCATGCTCTGCTGGACACTTTGTGACACTTTGACTCTAGCAATACAGTTCTTTTTTTAACTTCAGCATACAGAGGTAGCCTTCATCATATACAAAGATGTGTATGTACCTCAGAAGTTGCATAAAAACTCTGTGGTGCGTGCCTTTAATCCTAGCACTTGGGAGGCAGAGGCAGGCAGATCTTTGTGAGTTCAAGGCCAGCCTGGTCTACAGAGTGAGTTCCAGGACAGCTGGGGCTACAGGGAGACCCTGTCTCAAAAAGACCAAAAAAAAACCAAAACAAAACAAAACAAAAACTCTGTGCCTACTTGTAATTTTATTTGCTTCCTTTTTTTTTCCTCTTCTTCATAGAGACTCTTAGGACCCATACATAAGCATTGCAGAACTGTCTTTTTTTTTGGTCTTTTTGAGACAGGGTCTTCCTGTAGTCCCAGCTGTCCTGGAACTTTCTACATAGACCAGGCTGGTCTTGAACTCTCAGAGATCCGCCTGCCTCTCCCTCCTGAGTGCTGGGATTAAAGACATGCGTCGCCACACCTGGCTCTCTTTCATTTTTTAATGTGACATATGATTTATTTGTATATATTGAGCCATCCTTCTTGTTTTATTATTTGTGGTGTCTATGTATATGTGTATGCATGTGTGCTACCACACGTGTGGAATGTGTGGAAGTCAGAGAACAACTCTGTGGAGTCAGTGTTCACCATTCACCTTTATACAGGTTCTGGGGATTGAACTCAAAAGAACTTAGAATCCTTCTCACAGCAATGTGTGAGGTAGGTATGTTATTAGCTTTATTTCATAGGAAACTGAAGAAAGGAAGAATCACGTTCTCAAGGACAAACAGCTATTACAAGATAGAGCTAGAACTTATTTACTGTCAGCACCAATGTACATATATAACCTTTACAATATTATTTCACAAACAGGGATTTTTGGAAAGAAGAACTACAAACATTTGGGTACATTTCCATTTCCTGGCAAGCACAGCACAATCCTAACACACTGACTTTTAACTTAGCATCTTCAATTAGCATCCTGAAAAGTTCTTTCATTGGAATGTGCTTTTATTTTTAAACTAGAAAGCACTGAAAAAGTGGATTAACTTCATATATGAAACTTCTACCCTCAATACCACCCAAACGCTTCTAAAGCAAGAAGCATCTGTATCGACTTACCTCCTATTGCTAGTGTGTTGGCAGACTGCCAGCCAAACAATCTGCTAGGATCAAAGGGTGACAAGGACTGAAAAAGAGCAAAAGTCAATCAATCTCCAAAGCTCACTGATCCTAAAACAACTAAACAAAATTGGGGGCTGGAGAGATAGCCTAGCGGTTAAGAGCTCCGACTGCTCTTGCAGAGGACCCTGGTTCAATCCCCAGCATCCACATGGCGGCTGAAAACCGTCTTTAACTGCAGTTCCAGGGGAATCTGACACCCTCTTCTGACCTCCGGGGCATTGCACGACATGGGTGCACCAACCTATATGCAGACAATACATTCATACACATATGAAATAAATAAAAAATTAAAAAAAAATTACATAAAGAGTTCCAGAGGCAATCTGCTTGTTTTCCCCAGGACAAGGAAAAAGCTTACCCCAGGATAGGGTATAACCTTCATAGAGACCATGCCCAGCATATGCAGGGCACTAAGTCATCTCCACGTCCTGCCGCCATGCCTCCCACGACAGACTCTAACTCCCTTCGAACTGTAGCTCAAATAAACTCTTCCTTTATAAGTTCCCTTAGTCATGATGTTTTATCACAGCAACAGAAAAGTAACTAACACAGTGGGTTTGGGGGTATGATTTTGTTTGAAGAAAGGGGTATTTACTAGTAAAAATATTAAAAAGCCAGTATTTGTGTGTATCTGTCCCCGAAGCTTTTCTGCTTGTATTTTAGTAATATTATAAAATAGCAGTAAAAAAATTAAACTTTATCTCTCTAAAAATATTATTTTCTTCTTGTTTTTTGGTTTTTTTGAGACAGTGTCTTCCTGTAGCCCCAGCTGGCCTGTATCTTACAATATAGACTAGGTAACCCCGGATCACAGAGATCCGCCTGCCTCTGCCTCCCAAGTGCTGGAATTAAAGGTGTGTTCCACCATGCTCGGCTAAACAAATTCCTTAAACACAACCAAAAGCCAGAAGAGAATATGAGGCTTCTATTTTAAAATTGTGTTTATTGTGTGTCTGTGTGTGTGCAAGCACATGCATGTGTGTGAAGGCTAGAATACAACTTTCAAGAGTTGGTTCTCTTGGAGCTAGAGATGGCTCAGCAGTTAAGAGTGCCAAGTGCTCTTGCAGAGGACCTGGGTTCAATCCCCAGAACCCACATGGCAGCTAAGAACTGTTTTTCAGCTGGGCGTGGTAGTGCACACCCTTAGTCCTAGCACTCAGAGGAAGCAGAGGCAGGTGGATCTCTGTGAGTTCAAGGCCAGCCTGGTCTACATAGTGAGTTCCAGGACAGCTGGGCCTACAGGGAAAACTCAGTCATAAGCTTGGTAGTGAGTGTCTTTACTCACTGAGCCATCTTGACAGCCTAGCTATTAAAACAAATTTTCTTTTCTTTTTTTTAAATTTTATTTAACATGTGTTAGTTTATTGCTTGTATGTCCAAGGAGGTTAGAAGAGGGTGTCAGATCCCCTGGAACTGGAGTTATGCAGTTGTTAGCCACCATGTGGGTACTGGGGAATTAAACCCAGGTCCTCTGCAAGAGCAGTCAATGCTCTTAACTGCTGAACCATCTCTCCAGCCTCTCACATTTTCTTTTAATAAAAAAATGACAGGTATAGTAAGATACCAGAGGAGGAGGAGCCTGGCAGATCTTGGTGAGATCAAAGCCAGCCTGGTCTCCACAGTGAATTCCAGACCAGCTGGGACTACAAGAAGGCCCTGTCTCAAAATACAAGAATTAAAACAAACAAATGAAGCCAGACATGGTGGTACCATGGTCTACATGGTGAGTTTTGGGCCAGCTGAGGCTACAGGGAGACCCTGTCTCAAAAAGACCAAAAAACACTCCAAAAAAGGGGCTGGAGAGATGGCCTATCGGTTAAGATCACTGACTGCTCTTGCAGAGGACCCGGGTTCGATCCCCAGCACCCACACGGTAGCTGAAAACCGTCTTTAACTCTAGTTCTAGGGGAATCCGACACCCTCTTCTGACCTCCACAGCATTGCACGACGCGGGTTCACAAACCTACATGCAGACAGTACATTCATACACATACAAAAAAAAGTAAAAAAATAAATAAACACCAACCCCCCCCCCCAAAAAAAAAAAACAGGGCTGGAGAAATGGCTCAGTGGTTAAGAGCACTGACTGCTCTTGCAGAGGACCTGGGTTCAATTCCCAGCACCCACATGGCAGCTAAGAACTATCCTTAGTGCCGGGCATGGTGGTGCATGCCTTTAATCTTAGCATTCAGGAGGCAGAGGCAGGCAGATCTCTGAGTTCAAGGCCAGCCTGGTCTACAGAGTGAGCTCCAGGCCAGCTGGGTCTTAAAGGGAGACCCTGTCTCAAAAATACAAAAAAAATTAAAATAAATAAATAAATAGCACCTGAATGAGGTGGTAGAGTGTAATATCAGCTGGCAGAATGCCAGAAGCAGTGCATTGTGGGAAGAGAGCAGTTTTTAGCTTTGGGTAAGGAGTTAAGGCCATCTTCAACAGTTGTGGATCCACTTTCTTCAAGCAGTTCTCATTTTCTTCATTCTGAATAACCTGTAAAGATAGATTATATATCCAGTGTTAAACAATCAACTTTTTAAAGTTTAAAAATTAGCTATGTTGGCCAGGCGTGGTGGTGCACACCTTTAATCCTAGCACTCAGGAGGCAGAGGCAGGCGGATCTTTGTAAGTTCAAGGCCAGCCTGGTCTACAGAGTGAGTTCCAGGACAGCTGGGGCTACAGGGAGACTCTGTTTCTCTGTTTCAAAAAGATAAAAAAAAAAAAAATCTATGCTAGGCATGGTGGCACACACTTTTAATCCCAGTGCTTGAGAGGAAAAGGCAAGTGGATCTCTGTGAATTCAAGGCCAGCCTGGTCTACACAGTGAGTTCTAAGCCAGCTGGGGCTAAAGAGAGACCCTTTCTCAAAAAGACCCCCCCCACACACACAAAAAAACCCCAAACTACTTACTATTTAAATGACTCCAACTGAAAATAGCACTGGTAGAAGTGGTCATCTGATTCTTAGACTGACTGTGTGACTTCTGATTGTTTTTGGTTTTGTTTTTTATGTGTATGAATGTACTGTCTGCATGTAGATTTGTGCACCCGTGTCATGCAAAGCCACGGAGGTCAGAAGAGAGCGTCGGATTCCCCTTGGAACTGGAGTTAAAGACGGTTCTCAGCTGCCATGTGGGTGCTGGGGATCGAACCCGGGTTTGGACTTAAGGTCAGACTTATTTTCCTGAATAATAAGGATGAGCTAGATCAATTTTTTTCAAATTATGTTGTTTGAAAAAAATGGCAAAAAGAAAAAAAATGGCATGATTACTATGTTTCTAATACTTAAATTTAATATTAACTTTTGGGGGGCCAGGCATGGTGGCACACACCTTTAATCCTAGCACTTGGGAGGCAGAGGCAGGTGGATCTTTGTGAGTTCAAGGCCAAGCCTGGTCTACATAGCGAGTTCCAGTACAGCTGGGACTACAGGGAGACCCTGTTTCAAAACGACCCAAAAATAATTAAAAAAATAAAATAAAATAAAATATTTTTTTGAACTCACAGAGCTGTAATTAAAGGCATTTGCTACCACTATGCCCAGCTTTAGTAAATACTTCTTAAAAGATCATGGTGGGGGCTAGAGAGATGGCTCAGCAGTTAAGAGCACTGACTGCTCTTACAGAGGACCCAGCTTTGAATCTCAGCACCCACATGGTGGCTGAGAACCATCTTAGGCTGGGCGTGATGGCACATACCTTTAATCTCAGCACTCAGGAGGCAAAGGCAGTCAGATCTCTGTAAGTTCAAGGCCGACCTGGTCTACATAGCAAGATCCAGGTCAGCTGGGACTAAAGGGAGACCCTGTCTCAAAAGACCAAAAAAAAAACAATCATGGTGGCACACCTATAATCCCAGCACTTGGGAGGCGGAGACAGGCAAAATCATTCATTTAAGGCCAGCCGGGGATACACAGGGAGTTACAGTAAAGCCTGGGCCATAGAGTGTAGACTCTGCCTCAAAAAAACCAGACAGATAGATAAATGTATGTTATAAAAGTGGATGATGGCTAGGTCCCTCCTTCTTAACTGTGAAATTATTCTTTTGTAAAAAATATTTTATTATTTTTATTTTATGTGTATGAGTGTATTGCTTGCATGTAGGTAGGTGTATCATGTCATGCAGTGCCCTTAGAGTACAAAGAGGACATCTGATACCCTGGAACTGGAGTTACAGATGGTTGTTAGCCACCAAGTGGGTGCCGGGAATCAAATCCAGGTCCTCTGCAAGAGCAGCCAGTGCCCTTAACTGCTGAGTTATCTCATCAAGCCCCTCATAGGAATTTACGTAGGAAGCTAAAAATTATGCTGTTAAAACACTTTTCTCTGCATGCTTTTAATCCTAGCACATGGGAGGCAGAGGCAGGCAGATCTCTGTGAGTTCAAGTCCAGCCTGGTCTACATAGTAAGTTCCAGGACAGATGGAGCTACAGGGAGACCCTGTCTCAAAAAGACAAAAAAAAAAAAAAAAAAAAAAAAAAAAAAACAAAAATTTTTTCAAAGGTAAATAGCAAAGAAGCATTCCTAAGCTATAAATCTTTTTTTTTTTTTCAGTCTTTTTGAGACAGGGTCTCCCTGTAGCCCCACCTGTCTAAGTTATAAATCTGACTCCTAAAAGCAGCCAGACTCTATCCTAGAATTCTACAAACTGTACTAAAGGGGAAAAGAACTGTACATGTGTTAGTTATCTTTCAGCTTAGAATACAGAATTTTAGGGGCTGGAGAGATGGCTCAGTGGTTAAGAGCACTGACTGCTCTTACAGAAGACCCGGGTTCGATTCCCAGCGCCCACATGGCAGCTGGCAGCTGCCTGTAACTCTAGTTCCAGGGGAATCCGACACCCTCTACTGACCTCCGCGGCATTGCAAGCCACGGGTACACGAACCTGCATGCGGACAGTACATTCATACACATACAGAAATAAATAAAAAATTTAAAAAAAAAGAAGTTTCTAAAAAAAAAAATACAGACTTTTAAAATTCTTATTTCATGCTTGTTACTCTAATGAAATACTTGAAAATGGGTACTTCAGTATCAACCGAGACTAGACAATCCAGATTACTTGTGCTAATTTAAAATCAATCCTAGTTTGTGACAGTAGGTACAAGTGCTGTTCATACCTGGCTGATGCCCCCAGGAGCATACACTGTAGTAGCAAGGGCCAGGAGGGTATGGCCTTCCAAGAGCATGCTGCTTATACTGGCCTGATTGGTAGGAATCAAGATCTGAGCATTTGCAAGACTAGCCTGGAAGATTAGTTTCGGATCTGAAAATAAAAGGATATGTTACATCTCCAGAGCAAGTAGACTGTTTTGCTTCTCGTCCACCTGTGTCCCTTTTCTAAGCCTAGGGAACAATCTGTGGAAGAGGGGGCATGGTAGAATGTAAGGGCTGCGATTGGGGTGAATGGTGAAACTACAGCAATATAGGCTGGACGCTTATTTGATCAACATGATTGTACATACAAGCCCCTCCAGCTGGATGGTGGGAGCCTTGGGCTGTGTGGGTTTGGGCACAACTGCTTGCAAATTGGTTTTACATGAAGGATACTTATACTCAAAACTTATTACTTATTGTTAAAAATATGAAATAAATGAAAGTAAATGTAAAACAAAATTTAAAAAAAGGATATGTTAGTGTTGTTGTTGTTGACTTTCTCCTTAAAAGAGATAAATAAGACAGGCACGGTGGCGCACGCCTTTAATCCCAGCACTTGGGAGGCAGAGGCAGGCGGATCTTTGTGAATTCAAGGCCAGCCTGGTCTACAGAGTGAGTTCCAGGACACCTGGAACTACCAGGAGACCCTGTCTCGAAAAGACCACCCCCCCAAAAAAAAATGATGGTGACTTCTTTATTTTTTTTTTTACATTTTTGTTTGTTTGTTTTGTTTTTTGAGACAGGGTCTCCCTGCAGTCCCAGCTGTCCTGGAACTTATTATTTAGACCAGGTTGGCCTTGAATTCACAGAGTTCTAGGATTAAAAGTGTGCACCACCATGCCTGGCTTAATTTTTATTTTTATGTGTATGAGTGCTATGCCTGCATATATGTAAGTGCACCTGTGACATGCAGTACCCAAGGAGGAAGGAAGAGGGTATCGGATCCCCTAGAACTGGAGTTATGATGGTTGTTTGTCATCCTGTGGGTGCTGGGATTCAAACCTAGGTCTTCTGCAAGAACAGCCAGTGCTCTTAACCACTGAGCCATCTCTCTAGCCACATGACTTCTTTTTTTTAAAGTTACATTTTGTTTGTTATTTAGTGTGTGTGTGTGTGTGTGTGTGTGTGTGTGTGTGTGCACATGTGCATGGGATGGGGGAGAGAATGAATGGAATTCAGTGGGCAATTTGGAGAAGTCAGTTCTCTCTTTCCACCGTGTGGATCCTGGAGCTCAAACTCAGGTCATCAGTAAGAGGTTTCTGATGCTGAAAGGATGAATCAGTCCAAATTAAAGCTAAACAAAGGCAGGCTTTTATTCTGGGAAATACTCTCTTTTGGGAGAATCCATGGCCCCTTGGGGTGAAGGACCATGGGAAAGCAAGTGTCTGGGAAGAGCAAAGGACCTTTTATAGGTCAAGGGAGGGAGATGGTGATGTGTTGGAATCTGGCCAATTAGGCCAGGTCAGGGGCCTGAGGGTGGGTCTCAGATCCAGAGGTCTCATGGGAATCCAGAACTACGTGTTGGCTCTGCCCAGTGATTTTGTGATTGTCACAGGCTTTCTTCACATGCTTTTACAAACACCACTCCTGACCAGAAAAGGAGAAGGGGGACCTTCCAGTCTACACCATCTTGGCTTTTCACCCTGAACCCCAACCTAATATCCCAGACTCTTAGGGGATAGGGGTGTCGATTCTGCTCTGGCTTCTTCCTCCTAAGCTGGGACATTGAAGGGAGGGGTCAGGAGTAGGCGGGGCTGTAGGCACAGGGATGTAGGGATGTAAGGACCACTCTGGAGACTTCCTGGATGTGTCCCTACAAGAAGCAGAGGAGACCAGGTGGTGAGATCAGAAGGAGTCTCCTGGTTGAGGCTGGAGAGGGTCCTCTTACTGTTGGATGGNAAAAAAAAAAAAAAAAAAAAGAAAGAAAGAAATTTATGCTGACATTTAAGATGATCATTCTCTCTAAGGATCCAGGGAAATTATTATGTATACAAAAACAGACAGGCCATGTCCTGCTCTCGGCATTGACAGTAGTATGTCACAAGGAGTAGGGGCTCAAATCAAAACAAAACAACAACAACAACAATAAAGTAGTAGGGGCTCAACAGGGAGTTGTCAGATGAATAACATACAATACAGACTGGGCATGAAAAGAAAGTATAAGGAAAATAACTAGAATGAAGCACATGAAGTATCATCAGTCGTTACCTATGGGTGCTGATCTTCCTGTCTGCCTAGACTATCTACTTATGGAGGTGTGACCTTGTTGATCAAAAACAAGAATGACTTACAATGAATATTATGTTAAGCAACACAAAAACTGAGCAACAAAAATAGGCATTATGAAAACCACTGTTCATCTGAAGAGAAACTGGGCACCACGGAAGAATGCCTGGACACGCCTTCCTGTGTCACTGTGTACCTTTCTTTGGAATTCTGCAATAACACGAGTGAAAGTACTTGAGAGTAACAGGCCTTTCCATCTGATGAACTGGAGCAGGCTCTATTTCAGCAGCAACCTCACTGAGGACCCAACAATTGTGCATATATATGAGTTTATTTTCTTTCCATTTGGAGCTCCTGACTGAAGGATTTGTGGGTGCAGCTTAATGACAGAGCATATTCTTAGCATGTGAGAGACCCTAGGCTAAACATCCAGCATTACAAAATAAATCAGTAAATAAGTAAGTAAGTAAGTAAATATCCAGAGCATGCACCTAGAAGATAGATGACCTCCTTGTGAGGAAAGAGTGTTAATCTACCCCAAAGCAGGAATGAAGCCCCTTGAAAGACACAATCACTGATGCAGCAGCATGTACCACAAGGCACAAGTGGGGCAGTGATTTAACTGTGCAACTCTCCTTTCCAACTCTGACTTTCCTTGAAAGGCAAGAGGCTAACATTTTCTGTTTTCTATTTCATAAGTAAAGTGTGAGCCTGATTACAGTAAGATATTCCACTATAGGTGAATATTTATTTAAAGAGTTAACAAGTTAAATACCATTCAATAGATACACTGTTTATCTAAAGAGAGGTTTGAATATAATACATCCATACCTGTTAAGTTACTGGAAACTTTTCGACATTGAACTAAAAATTCAAACCAAGGGTGAGCTTCATGTAATTCTTTCTTTTCCAAAAAAGGACAATTTTCAGGACTAAGTCTATATTAAAAAAAAAAAAAAAAAAAAAAACAAAAAAATAAATAAAAAAACTCACCGATTAATATGCAGTATATGATAGTTATGACCTTGTTTGCTCAGGTGATAAACAGAATTACAAAGTATAATCTTGGCATAAGAGTCTAAGGCAAGAAGATTATGAGTCCTAGACTAGCCTGGGCTACAGAGCAAGACCTTGTTTCAAAGAAACTGAAAAAAGCTGGAGCCGGAGCTCCGGTAGAGTGCTTGCCTAGCGCGTACAACACCTTTAGTTGGACTCTAGCAATACCAAAGGAAAGAAAGAAGGCAAACTCTTGCCAGGCTATGGCTCACACCTGCAATTCTAGTACTCAGGAGGCTTATAGCTGGAGAACTGTTATAAATTCAACAATAGTCTAGGCCACAAAAAGCTCCCCAGGGGCTGGAGAGATGATTAGGAGTGCCAACTGCTCTTGCAAGGAACCCGGGTTCAATCCCGAGCACTACATGGTGGCGAGAACCCGTCTTCTGAGACTCCAGTTCCAGGGGACACCGACGCCCTCCTTCTGACGGCCGAGGAATGCATGACACGGGTGCACAAACCTACAACGCACACAGAATTTATACATATACAGAAATAAATAAAAAAAATAAATATATTTTAAAACAAAAAGCTGCCCCAAACAACAAAGAAAGAAGGATCTGAGCTCAGGGGTAAAAGTACTTAGCCACGTGCTGGGCGTGGTGAGCACGCCTTTATCACTAGCACGTGGGAGGCCGAGGCAGGGGATCTTTGTTGAGTTCAAAGCCAGCCTGGCTACAGAGTGAGTTCCAGAACAGCTGGAAGCTACGGGAAACCCTGTCCAAAAAGACCAAAAAAAGAAAAAAAGATGTTTAAGTTTTAACAATAAAACCGATAATGCATTTAGTTTAAATAGGTACTGAAGCAAAAACAGAACAAGTTTTGACAGTAGGGGCAGAACTACATTAACAGATGGGTGGATTCGGGGGCTGGAGAGATGCCTAGCGGTTTAAGAGTCCAACTGCTCTTGCAGAGGACCCAGGTTTGATCCCCAGCCACCACATGGCACTGAGAAACTGTATTTTAACTCAGTTCCAGGGGAATCTGAAGCCTCTTCTGACCTCCTCGGCATTGCACGACACGGGTGCCAAACCTATAGCAGACAGTACATTCATTACACATACAAGAATAAATAAAAATTTAAAAAAAATAGTTTCGCCTTTTTTGTTTTTCCTTTGGTTCTTTTGAGACAGGGTTCCCCTGTAGTCCCAAGCTTTCTTGGAGCTCACTCTGTGGACCGGCTGCCTTGAACTCACAAAGTCCGCCTGCCTCGGCCTGCCATGTCTAGGATTAAGGCGTGCGCCACCCGCCCAGCTATAAGATGGTACTTTTCTCAAAAGCATCCATGTAAGGCAGGCACAGTGGTACACACCCAGTGGATTTTAGCTCGTAGGAATAGAACAGGAGTGATCAAGGGTCCAAGGTGTCCTGAATCCTCTGTATCAAACACTCTCATCCCAATAAAACGAGTTAGAAATAGTTTTAGGAAAGAGGAAATGTGAATTAACTCTCAGTACTTCACTGTAATAGTCAAGATAGACATAGAGAAGATGCTGTAGACTGTGTTCCAAACAGTAGAGAATAAAGCGAGAATGGAAATCCCAACCTTCTTTGGATTTGTACTTTTGAACAGGGAGGATATCTTGTATTATGCCCCCAATACGGCTCAGTCTCTGGGAGGAAGAGCTCAAGTCTTCTAGCTCAGATGCAAAAAAATAACCACATCTATGAGACAAAGTTTAAGAAGTTAAAAAAGTGCTAGGTTCAGAATAGATCAAATCATTTCCACTGTTTAAAATCTCAACTACTTAAAATATGTATAATTGAAGGCTGCCATATCTTACTCTATAAATATGCTCTAAGACACAGTTTTTGGCTAGTTTCTCATAAAGGTTTATTTATTTATTATTTATATTAATTTATTTTTTTTATTTGGGTTCCTGTAGCCCCAGCTGACCTAAACTCACGGTGTGACCAGGCTCGGCCCTTGAACTCACAAGAGAATCCACCGCCGCTGCTCAGAGTGCTGTGAAAAGGTGTGCTCCACCCAACGCTGGCTCATCTTGATTTCTTTTTTTTTTTTTTTTCTTTGTTTTTTGTGTCTTTTCGAAACAAGGGTCTCCCGTAGTCCCAGCTGTCCTGGAACTCACTCTGTGACCAGGCTGGCTTTGAACTCACAAAGATCGCACCTTCCTCTGCCTCCCAAGTGCTATGATAAAGGGTATGCCAACACGCCTGGCTGAGATTGTTTTGAAAACACCAGCATAAGACAATACCCTTAAATTTTATAGGATAAAACAATACTGCACTGGATTTATGGCAACTCAAAGCAATAAAATAATAAATAAGTATGCGGCATATACAAATCAATCATCATCTATTTTTTTTTTTTTTTTTTGTCTTTTTGGAGACGGGTCCTCCCTCTTAGTCCCAGCTGGCCATCTGGCTGAACTAATATTAGAACCAGGTTGGCCTATGAACTCACAGAGAGATCACTGCTCCCTGCCTCCCCAGTGGAGGAATTAAAGGTGTGCAACCACAGTCCCTGGCTCACATCCTTCTTTTGGCAGCACTGGAATCCAACACACGGACTCTGTGCAGCACTCTAGGCAAGCACTCTTCCCCTCATCATTGTTTTATTTTATTTTTAGTTTTTTTATTTTTATTTATTTTGTATGCGTAGGAAAGTACTGTGCTGAATAGAGTTGGTGCACACCGTGTCATGCCAATGCCTCGGAGGTCAGCAAGAGGGCAAATGCAGATTCCCTCGAAACTGGAGCTAAAGATGGTCCTCCAACGCCATGTGGTGCTGGGGATCGAACCTGGGTCCCTGAAGAGCATGATAGGTGCCTCTTAACCGTCTAGGCCATCTCTCCAGCCCCCGGTTTTATACTCTTTCTACTCGACATTAATTCCACAGTTATAATACCTGGCGAGCTTATCTAAAATTTCATTCCTCATGTAATTGTTGCAGCAAGTGTTCTGATCGATAACATCAACACTCAAAGGAGGCCATTTGTTCTGCTGAACTGACATGGTTTCCTGGGTTTGAAATTCTTCAATCCACAAGGTAATGCTTAACCTATCATGGTGAGCTGTGAGGTATCTCCAGAGGGCTTCTGGGGAATATGATTTGTATTCTACATAAAGAAAAAAACACATTTTAAAAAGAATAGTGAATGTATTGATTACTGACATGTAACTCAATACAGAATTATTACTGAATAAATACAACAATCTGGACATATTCAGATCATATATGAATTATTCAAGTCTCTAACATCTTATCAAGTTTTTCTTTTGCTTTGTTATTTCTGAAATCAACCATCATGGAAAAACGAAGAAATCAGTGTTTTCATTACTAATGTGAGAATGATTGGGTACAGTAAGCTATCCTTTCAGCTACTGGCTCAACTCTCTTCTCTCTTCTTTCATATAAAAATCTTAGGCTATAAGAGTAAACTTTGGCTGGGTGTGGTGGTGCATGCCTTTAAATCCTAGCAACGTGGGAGGCAGAAGCAGGGAATCTGAGAGTTCAAAGGCCGCCGTGTCTACAAAGGAGTTCAAGGCCAGCTGGGGACACAGGGAGACCCTCTCAAAAAGACAAAAAAACGTAAACTTAAGTTTGGCTCTAGTTGGCTCATCACTGTCAGTATTCCTCCAGAGCCTGGTCCTGATTGTAATCCACAATTTGCATGAAAAGAAATCAAACATTTACAAAAACAAGACACTGGCTGGAGAAATAGCTGGGTTCTAGTTTAAAGAACTTTGTTGCTCTCGCCGAGGACCTGGAATTAGATCCCAAGCACCACATGGAGTCTAACAACCATCTATAACTCCAGTTCGCTCCAGAAAATCTTAATACCCTCTTTTGACTCTCCGTTGGATTGTAACAACACGGGTACACTTAATACATCAGGCAATACAATCATCAGTAAGAATTATAATAAAATATATTTAAAAATAAAAACAACAAAGGAGAAACCCCCCTGAAACAGCAATGGCAAGTATACGGCTTTTCTCTTATAGCACCACATTGTAAATTCATAAAAATCCTTTGAAATAAGAGGATCTCATGTAATGGTGAATTTTGGGAAAGGAAAATATTTTCTCTAACAAGGAATTTCAAACAGAAATACCCAAATATTAAAAACATTAATATCTAACTTAGTCATATTCACTATGCTCATATTTTGGGTTCACAGGTACTTGCCTTCTAGATTTGTCCTGGGGAGAAGGATACATTCTTGGGTTGGTTGATCCCACCAGTGAGCCCAATTTAATGCGATTCTATGGTCTTGGCGTCAAACTCATCTTATGATCATATTTGAGAACTGTGTCCAAGAAGATTTATGCTTGAAAAAATCTTGTCCTTTATCCAATACCTAAACAGTATAATAATTTTGTTTCTGCAAAAAAATTTATTATCTGTTTTTGAGAAATACAACATTTTTCCTTCTTTTTTGGTTCTCTTTGAGACAGGTTCTCCCTTTTTTTTTTTTTTTTTGGCCTAGAACTCACTATGTAGAGCAGGTTAGCCTTGAACTCACAGAGATCCACCTGCCTCTGCCTCTCCGAGTGATAGGTTAAAAATGTACACCACCAAGCCCGGCTATTTTTTCTGTTTTTTGGTCTTTTTGAGACAGGGTCTAACATGTAGCCCGCTGTCCTCGAACTCACTAAGTAGACCAGGCTGGCCTTGACTCCACAGAGATCCAATCTGCCTGCAAGAGGCAGTCGGGCGCTGTTACACTAGGCATCTCTCCAGCCCAGGATTTTATTTTTATTCTTGTACATGTTACTGTGTCTATATGCCATATGTGTACAGCTGCCTGCAAAGGGTTTTTGGATCCCCTAAAGCTGGAATAACCACATGGTGTGAGCTACCCGATGTGGGTTTATAAGAACAAAGAGCAGGGTCATCTGAAAATAGAAGTGTTTTTTTTTTTTTGTTTTTTTTTTTTGGGTCTTTTTGAGACAGGGTTCCCTGTAGCCCAGCTGGCCGGAACTTCACTCTGAGACCAGGCTGGACCTTGGACTCACAAAGATCACTCTGCCCCTGCCTCCCAAGTTGCTAGGATTAGGACGAGCACTTACCCACACCACCCACCCGGCTTAGGACAGTTTGTTAGCCACTATGTGGGTGCTGGGAATTCGAACCCAGGTCCTCCTCTGCAAGAGCAGTCGGTGCTCTCCTTAACCACTGAGCCATCTCTCCAGCCCCTGATTATCTTCTTTAAGATGCAAATTTTGCAGTGTGTGGAACTGTATGTCCTTAATCCCAGCACACCAGAAGCAGAGGCAAGATGGATTTTCTGTGACTTAAGGTCAATCTGGTCTACGTAGCAAGGAATTCTAGGTCAGCCAATGGTACATAGTAAGATTCTGTCTAAAAAAAAAAAAGAAACTATTTTTGGGGGCTGAAGAGATGTTCTGTGTTTAAGAGCACTGGGTGCTGTTTCAGAGTACCTGGGTTTGTTTTCCAGCATCCACATGACAGCTAAACGAAAGTATTTGTTAACTCCAAGTTCAGGGAATCCAATACCCTTTCTGTCATCCACAGGCAATGAACACATGGTGCACTTATATACATGCAAGACACTACTCATAACANGAGTTCAAGGCCAGCCTGGTCTACAAAGTGAGTTCCAGGATAGCTGGGGCTACAGGGAAACCCTGTCTCAAAAAGACCAAAAAAAAAAAATGATAGAGATAGAATTAGAATTAATTAGAGTTCTGATCAATTTTATGGGTCCTAAGGTTGTGTGTTCACATGGCAATCTGAGTTCAAAGCCAGCCTGGTCTACAGAGTGAGTTCCAGGACAGCTGGGGCTACAGGGAAACCCTGTCTCAAAAAGACCAAAAAAAAAAAAAAGATGTTAGAGTTGTTAACAATAAAACCAGATATGCATTTAGTTTAATATAGTACTGAAGCAAAACAGAACAAGTTTTGAAGTGGCAGAAACTACATTAAAAGATGAGTTTCGGGGGCTGGAGAGATGGCCTAGCGGTTAAGAGTGCCAACTGCTCTTGCAGAGGACCCGGGTTTGATCCCCAGCACCCACATGGCAGCTGAGAACTGTATTTAACTCCAGTTCCAGGGGAATCTGAAGCCCTCTTCTGACCTCCTCGGCATTGCACGACACGGGTGCGCAAACCTATATGCAGACAGTACATTCATACACATACAAGAATAAATAAAAAATTTAAAAAAAATGAGTTTCTTTTTTGTTTTTCCTTTGGTCTTTTTGAGACAGGGTCTCCCTGTAGTCCCAGCTGTTCTGGAGCTCACTCTGTGGACCAGGCTGGCCTTGAACTCACAAAGATCCGCCTGCCTCTGCCTGCCATGTGCTAGGATTAAAGGCGTGCGCCACCACGCCCAGCTAAAGATGAGTACTTTCTCAAAAAGCAATCCATGTAAGCAGGCACAGTGGTACACCCCAGTGATTTTAGCTCGTAGGAGATAGAACAGGAGGATCAAGGGTCCAAGGTGGTCCTGATCCTCTGTATCAAACCTCTCATCCCACTAAAACCAGTGTAGAATAGTTTAGGAAAGAGGAAATGTGAAATTAACTCTCAGTACTCACTTGTAATAGTCAAGATAGACATAGAGAAGATGCTGTAGACTGTGTTCCAAACAGTAGAGAATAAAGCGAGAATGGAAATCCCAACCTTCTTTGGATTTGTACTTTTGAACAGGGAGGATATCTTGTATTATGCCCCCAATACGGCTCAGTCTCTGGAGGAAGAGCTCAAAGTCTTCTAGCTCAGATGCAAGAAAAATACCACATCTATGAGACAAAGTTTAAGAAGTTAAAAAAGTGCTAGGTTCAGAATAGATCAAATCATTTCCACTGTTTAAAATCTCAACTACTTAAAATATGTATAATTGAAGGCTGCCATATCTTACTCTATAAATATGCTCTAAGACACAGTTTTTGGCTAGTTTCTCATAAAGGTTTATTTATTTATTATTTATTATTTATTTATTTAGAGGCAGGGTCTCCCTGTAGCCCCAGCTGACCTAGAACTCACTGTGTAGACCAGGCTGGCCTTGAACTCACAGAGATCCACCTGCCTCTGCCTCAGAGTGCTAGGATTAAAGGTGTGCTCCACCACGCCTGGCTCATTGATTTCTTTTTTTTTTTTTTTTCTTTTTTTTTTGGTCTTTTCGAGACAGGGTCTCCCTGTAGTCCCAGCTGTCCTGGAACTCACTCTGTAGACCAGGCTGGCTTTGAACTCACAAAGATCCACCTGCCTCTGCCTCCCAAGTGCTAGGATTAAAGTCATGTGCCAACACGCCTGGCTGAGATGTTTTGAAAACACCAGCATAAGACAATACCCTTAAATTTTATAGGATAAAACAATACTGCACTGGATTTATGGCAACTCAAAAGCAATAAATCATATGTGTGCGGGCATGCATGTACATAATCATCATCATCATCTACTTTTTTTTTTTTTTTGTCTTTTTGAGACAGGGTCTCCCTTTAGTCCCAGCTGGCCTGGAGCTTGTTATGTAGAACAGGCTGGCCTTGAACTCACAGAGATCCACCTGCTCCTGCCTCCCCAGTGGTAGGATTAAAGGTGTGCACCACAGTGCCCTGCTCACAGTCTTCTTTTGCAGCACTGGAATCCAACACAGGACTCTGTGCCTAGCACATGCTAGGCAAGCACTCTTCCCCTCATCATTGTTTTATTTTATTTTATTTTTTTATTTTTATTTATTTTGTATGCGTATGAATGTACTGTCTGCATATAGGTTTGTGCACCCGTGTCATGCAATGCCTCGGAGGTCAGAAGAGGGCATCAGATTCCCCTGAAACTGGAGCTAAAGATGGTCCTCCACCGCCATGTGGGTGCTGGGGATCGAACCTGGGTCCTCTGCAAGAGCAGTAGGTGCTCTTAACCGCTAGGCCATCTCTCCAGCCCCCGGTTTTATTACTCTTTCTACTCGACATTAATTCCACAGTTATAATACCTGGCGAGCTTATCTAAAATTTCATTCCTCATGTAATTGTTGCAGCAAGTGTTCTGATCGATAACATCAACACTCAAAGGAGGCCATTTGTTCTGCTGAACTGACATGGTTTCCTGGGTTTGAAATTCTTCAATCCACAAGGTAATGCTTAACCTATCATGGTGAGCTGTGAGGTATCTCCAGAGGGCTTCTGGGGAATATGATTTGTATTCTACATAAAGAACAAAACACATTTTAAAAGAATAGTGAATTATGATTACTGACATGTAACTCAATACAGAATTATTACTGAATAAATACAACAATCTGGACATATTCAGATCATATATGAATTATTCAAGTCCTCTACATCTTTCACAGTTTTCTTCTTTTGCTTTGTTTATTTCTGAATCAACATCATGGAAAAACGAAGAAATCAGTGTTTTCATTACTAATGTGAGAATGATTGGGTACAGTAAGCTATCCTTTCAGCTACTGGCTCAACTCTCTTCTCTCTTCTTTCATATAAAAATCTTAGGCTATAAGAGTAAACGTTTGCTGGGTGTGGTGGTGCATGCCTTTAATCCTAGCACTTGGGAGGCAGAAGCAGGCGGATCTGAGAGTTCAAGGCCAGCCTGGTCTACAAAGCGAGTTCCAGGCCAGCTGGGGCTACAGGGAGACCCTGTCTCAAAAAGACAAAAAAAAGCGTAAACATTAATTTGGCTCTAGTTGCTCATCACTGTCAGTTATTCTCCAGAGCTCTGGTCTGATTGTAATCCACAATTTGCATGAAAAGAAACTCAAAAACTATTTCAAAAAACAAAGACTACTGGGGCTGGAGAGATAGCTGGGTAGTTAAGAACATTGGTTGCTCTCGCAGAGGACCTGGATTAGATCCCAGCACCCACATGGCAGCTAACAACCATCTATAACTCCAGTTCCAGAGAAATCTAATACCCTCTTCTGACCTCCGTGGACATTGTACAACACGGGTACACTTACATACATTCAGGCAATACACTCATGCAGTAAAAATTAAAATAATATTTAAAATAAAAACAAACAAAGGAATACCACCCTGAAACAGCAATGGCAGTATACGGCTTTTCTCTTATAGCACCACATTGTAAATTCATAAAAATCCTTTGAAATAAGAGGATCTCAATGTAATGGCTGAATTTTAGGGAAAGGAAATATTTTCTCTAAAAAGGAATTCTAAAACAGAAATCCCCAAATATTAAAAACATTAATATCTAACTTAGTCATATTCACTATGCTCATATTTTGGGTTCACAGGTACTTGCCTTCTAGATTTGTCCTGGGGAGAAGGATACATTCTTGGGTTGGTTGATCCCACCAGTGAGCCCAATTTAATGCGATTCTATGGTCTTGGCGGTCAAACTCATCTTTATGATCATATTTGAGAACTGTGTCCAAGACAGATTTATGCTTGAAAAAATCTTGTTCCTTTATCCAATACCTAAAACAGTGATATATTTTTTTTGAGAAAAAAAAATTTATTATCTGTTTTGGAGAAATACACATTTTCTTTTTTGGTCTCTTTGAGACAGGTTCTCCCTTTAGCCTTACCTGGCCTAGAACTCACTATGTAGAGCAGGTTAGCCTTGAACTCACAGAGATCCACCTGCCTCTGCCTCTCGAGTGATAGGATTAAAAATGTACACCACCAAGCCCGGCTATTTTTTCTGTTTTTTTGTCTTTTTGAGACAGGGTCTCCATGTAGCCCCAGCTGTCCTGGAACTCACTATGTAGACCAGGCTGGCCTTGAACTCACAGAGATCCATCTGCCTGCAAGAGCAGTCGGGCGCTGTTAAGCACTAGGCCATCTCTCCAGCCCAGGATTTATTTTTATTCTTGTACATGTTACTGTGTCTATATGCCATATGTGTACAGCTGCCTGCAAAGGGTTTTTGGATCCCCTAAAGCTGGAATAACACATGGTTGTGAGCTACCCGATGTGGGTTCTAAGAACAAAAGAGCTAGGGTCATCTGAAATAAGAGTGTTTTTTTTTTTTGTTTTTTTTTTTTTGTCTTTTTGAGACAGGGTCTCCCTGTAGCCCCAGCTGGCCCGGAACTCACTCTGTAGACCAGGCTGGCCTTGAACTCACAAAGATCCACCTGCCCCTGCCTCCCAAGTGCTAGGATTAAAGGTGAGCACTACCACACCCGGCTTAAGGACAGTTGTTAGCCACTATGTGGGTGCTGGGAATCGAACCCAGGTCCTCTGCAAGAGCAGTCGGTGCTCTTAACCACTGAGCCATCTCTCCAGCCCCTGATTATCTTCTTTAAGATGCAAATTTTGCAGTGTGTGGAACTGTATGTCCTTAATCCCAGCACACTGGAAGCAGAGGCAGATGGATTTCTGTGACTAAGGCCAAAATCTGGTCTACACAAGGAATTCTAGGTCAGCCAATGGTACATAGTAAGATTCTGTCTCAAAACAGCAAAAAAGGGGCTGGAGAGATGGCTGAGCACTTAAGAACACTTAAGAACACTTGCTGTTCTTCCAGAGGACCCACATTCAAGTGCCAGCATCCACATGACAGCTAACAAGTATTTGTAATTCCAGTTCCAAGGGATCCAATACCCTCTTCTGTCATCCACAGGCACTGAACAACATGGGTGCACTTATATACATGCAAGTACAATACTCATATACATAGTCACATACATAAAATTTTATTTATTTTTTTGTACGTGTATGAATGTACTGTCTGCATGTAGGTTTGTGCACCTGTGTCGTGCAATGTTGCAGAGGTCAGAAGAGGGTCTCGGATTCCCCTGGAACTGGAGTTCTCCTGGAATTGGAGTTGCAGACAGTTCTCAGCTGCCATGTGGGTGCTGGGGATCGAACCCGGGTCCTCTGCAAGAGCAGTTGGTGCTCTTAACCACTAGGCTATCTCTCCAGCCACATACATAAAATTAAAATAATAAAAAATTTTGCCAGGCATGATGGCACACGCCTTTAATCCCAGCACTCAGGAGGCAGAAGCATGGGGATCTCTGTGAGTTCAAGGCCAGCCTGATCTACATAGTGAGTTCCAAGACATTTTTAAGACAGGGAGACCCTGTCTTAAAAAGACCAAAAAATAGAAAAATAAAAAATTTTTTAAACCCCCCACACACACATACACATGCACACGCACACGCACACATAACACACACACAAATGAGACATATACACTCAGTTCCATATAAGAAAGATATACTCATAATTATTACAAACTAAATATTACCTACAATAGTCTTCCCTTATTAATAAAGGGGATTAATGAACCTACCTGGGAAAGGACTGGATCTGTATATTTTCTTGGAAATATCCTGAATAAACCTTCTCAACTTGATGAACAAAGTCTATAATTCTTTCTTCTTTTTCAGAGAAATACATTTTTTCTTTTAAAATTTCAACCTGAATAAAAATTAGGAAAAAAAAAGTAATTAGAGCAGTGACCTCACAAAAACCAAAAGCATTTGCAAAACAAAAGTTATGAAATAAAATGCCATTTAATGATTCTACTGTGTGTGGGGAAGAGTTCAGTGCAAGCCTGAAGCCAGGGATTGATCCCCAACCCACAAAGATAGATAGAGGAAGGAGGGAAGAGAGATAAGGAGGGAAATGGAGATTATATTTTGCATTAAAATTTTATTTGTTTTCATCTTATGTGTATGAATGTTTTGTCTACGTATGTGTATGAATGTTTTGTCTACGTATGTGCAGGTGTACCACATGTGTGCAGTTCCCACAGAGGCCAGAAGAGGGCACCCCTGGAACTAGAGTTATGGAAGGTTAATAGCCAACATACTGGTTCTGGTTGCTAGTCTTCTGGAAGAGCAACAAGTGCTCTGAACTGAGTACTGAACCATTTTAACAGCTTCACATTTTGCATTTTTGAAGTTAATACACATTTATATGAAGTTTTCTTTGCTCTAATGTAAAATATTTAAAAAGGATTGCCACAGCCGGGCGTGGTGGTGCACGCCTTTAATCCTAGCACTTGGGAGGCAGAGGCAGGCGGATCTTTGTGAGTTCAAGGCCAGCCTGGTCTACAGAGTGAGTTCCAGGACAGCTGGGGCTACAGGGAAACCCTGTCTCGAAAAGACAAAAAAAATTATTCATTTTTAAGTTGTAGGGTTTTTTTTTGGGGGGGGTTCCTTTTTTGAGACAGTTCCAGCTGGTCTGGAACTCAATATATAAACAAGGCTGACCTTGAACTCATAGAGATCTGCCTGCCTCTGCCTCCCCAGTATGAGGATTAAAGGTGTGTGTAATATCACACCCAGCTTCAAGTTTTTCTTACAAAATTTTCATGAAGACATTCTTTTTTTTTTTAATTTTTTTTATTTTTATGTGTATGAATGTACTGTATGCATGTAGGTTGGTGCACCCATGTCATGCAATGCCACGGAGGTCAGAAGAGGGCATTGGATTCCCCTGGAACTGGAGTTAAAGATGGTTCTCAGCTGCCATGTGGGTGCTGGGGATTGAACCCAGGTCCTCTGCAAAAGCAGTTGGTGCTCTTAACCGCTAGGCCATCTCTCCAGCTCATGAAGACATTCTTAAAAAATGTATGAGTTCACTTGAGCAAATTTCCAGCGGCCTGAAGGCCTCTGTCTCTCTGTGGCAGAATACATGAGGTCTGGTGGGGAGGAGGGCTAAATCTGATAGAGAACTGTTATATGAAATGTATAAAAGCTCAATAAAAAATATTTTTTAAAATGTACACGATATGCAGACACAGTGATTCATGCCTGTTATCCCAGTACTTAGGGACCTAAGAAAACAGGATCAA
>VZQC01005527.1:2510387-2604327 GCA_009823505.1 Rhizomys pruinosus
TGTCTTTTTGAGACAGGGTCTCCCTGTAGCCTCAGCTGTCCTGGAACTCACTCTGTAGACCAGGCTGGCCTTGAACTCACAAAGATCCGCCTGCCTCTGCCTCCCAAGTGCTAGGATTAAAGGCATGCGCCACCACGCCCGGCTGCATACTGGTTTTTAATAAGATTGAATACTCACACGTTGCTGTATTGGATCATTACACTACTTATTTTGGTTTGTTGAGACAAGGTTTTACTATGTAGATTAGACTGACTTAGAATTTGCTGTATGGCTCTGGCTGACCTTGAACTCCCAATACTTTTGGGTTGCTTCAGCCACCCAAAGGCTAGAATTACAGATGGATGTGGAGCACGACATTTTGTTTAGGCCAATACTTTTTCCCCCTAAGGCTTTATTTATTTATTTATTTATTTATTTATTTTTACTTTTTAGTGTATGTTCCCAGATTAAAGTTCCTTTATTGCTTAGTTTTTTGTGTGTTTTTTTTTTTTTTTTTTTTTTTTTTTTGAGACAGGGTCTCCCTGTAGCCCCAGCTGGCCTGGAACTCACTCTGTAGACCGGGCTGGCCTGGAACTCACAGAGATCCACCTGCCTCTGTCTCCCAAGTGCTGGGATTAAATGTTCTAAATATTATACTATACCCATACATACAGTTGTTTACATACACACACACACACACACAGACACACACACGAATATCTAGACCTTATACCTCTGAATATGCAGGGTTTTTTCTTTCAGATTGAGTGACCTCCCTTAATAGCATACATTTTAAGACCATTTTTCCTGTAAATTCTGTGCTTTTATTTTTCTTTATATGTGTACCATATTTTCATTATCCATTCATCTGCTGATGGACAATTATGTTGGTTTCACTTCCTTGCTATAGTGAACAGAGCAGCAATGAACATGAGGTTCATGTAAAGAGCCATTAGAAAACACAATCAAAGAACCGGGGAGACAGGTCGGTGGTTATGAGCACTGGCTGCTCTTGCAGAGGACCCAAGTTTGATTCCCAGCACCCACATGGCAGCTTACAACCACCTGTAACTCTAGTTCCAAGAGATCTAACACACTCTTCTAGTACTGCATGTGCATAGAGCACATACAGGCAAGTAGGCAAAACACATATATACATAAATAAAATTTAAAAATAAACAATGCACAGTAATCATTTGAAAATTACTAAAAATAAGTATACATGCAGAAAGCTGTATTTTTACTTACTTCTTAAATATAAAAGGGATGAAAAAGGATGAAACTGATCAGGTGCAGAAGATTTCGAAGCTGGATTAAGAAGATTTTCCTTACTCTTCAGGAAGAAATCCACTGTATCCAGCTGACGATTTTCTATCCCTGCCTAAAATGGAGGGGGAAATTTTGGGGGAAAATTACTTTGGGCTGAGGAGAAGGAAGACACAGATATTTTTTTTTTTAAGTATGAGGACACTACAGGGGAAATGAGGCTCTATTTACTGTGTATGAGTACCTGGGCTCTGCTGAGGAGTCTCCTAAATTTTTTTTATTTTCGAGACAGTTTTTAATTTTTTCACGATTAAAGGCATGCACCACCATGCCCAGCTATACACATTATTTTTTAAAGAATATCTTATTTATCATTTTTATTTTTTGTGTATGGGCATTATGCCTTCATATATGTAAGTATACTTATGTTATAATATGCCCGTTGAGGGCGTTGGAGCCTCTGGAACTGGACTAATAGAGACAGTTCTTAGCCACCATGTGGGTGCTAGGAATCGACCTCAGGTCCTCTGCAAGAGCAGCCAGTGCTCTTAACCACTGAGCCATCTCTCCAGCCCCCATTTTCTAATATATGTTATCTAACTTATCCCAAAAGGTCACATGAGATAGTGAGGTAGTTCGGGTTGCTTTTGTTCTCTGTTTCATAGATTAGGAAACAGACACATAGTGGGTAAGGGAGTGACCCAGAACCACACTAATAGAGAAAAGAACTAGAATCAGTGAGGACACAGCCTTGAGAGACTAAACAGGGTCCTGTGGGCATCGGGGAAGTCATTATTCCTTGAGAGGGAAGTTTCAACTCCTGTCAGGTGACTGATTGTAAAGTGAACTGTTCTTGGAACTTTACATAACCCAAGGTGGAAAAATGGTTCAAAGAATAAGTCAGACAAAAATTAGGAGAGCCGGGTATGGAGGCAGAGGCAGGCGGATCTCTGTGAGTTCAAGGCCAGCCTGGTCTACATAATGAGTTCCAGGACAGCTGGGGCAACAAGGAGAACCTGTCTCAAAAAAACCAAAAATAAATATGTATAAAGTGCAAAAACACTATGTAAATTCAGATCACATCTTTTAAAGCTAATAGAAAGAGCAGATGTGTGAGACAGAGAAGAGAGCAGCCCCGCCCCGCCTTGCTTCTACTTTGTTCCCTCATTCTCTCACTGTTGCCTCCATTTTCATTAATTCCCCTTCTCACATAGTAGTTATTACACTTTTATATCTTTTTTTTTTTAATTTTTTTTATTAACTTTATTTATTTCTGTATGTGTATGAATGTACTGTCTGCATGCAGGTCTGCGCACCCGTGTCGTGCAATGCCGCGGAGGTCAGAAGAGGGTCTCAGATTCCCTTGGAACTGGAGTTCTCCTGGAATTGGAGTTTCAGATGGCTCTCGGCCGCCATGTGGGTGCTGGGAATCGAACCCGGGTCCTCTGAAAGAGCGTCGGCGCTCCCAACCGCTAGGCCATCTCTCCAGCCCCCTACACTTTTATATCTTTTAAACACTAAACAGCCAAGTAGAATTGGGGAACTAAATAGTCAGACCTGGACAAATGAATGGATGAAGACTGATGGATTATATGAATCCTCTCAGATCCTCACTCGGACAGCAAGTGTGGTGTGACAGACTGAATCTGTTACCTCTAGAGCGTGTATAGGAATTGAGCACCGCCCCCAGCCATTGAGATGACAAAGGGAGTCCACTGTGCATGCACTTCCATGGATCATTAGTCTGTTTAAAAACTCCTCTTGAGTTAAACCAAAAAAAATCAGAGAGAGTCCAATTTCTGTAGGAAAAATTAAACATAGCTTTAGTAAGTTGCTAGGGATTTAGATCTTAAAATTAAGACTTAAGAATTAATATCAAATTACCTAATATTTCAGTACCATAGCTGAATCAGTTACAGTGGCTTGGGAGGCAGAAGCAGGTATATGCCTGTGAGTCTGAGATCAGCCTGGTCTACACAGTGCCTCCCAGGCTTGCCAGAGCTACATAGAGAGACCCTGTCTTAATAAATAAATAAATAAATAAATAAATAAATAAATAAATAAAATATATCAAAACCACCCTGAATTGTTGAGATTAATTAACTAATTTTTTTCTATATTTTATTGAATTTATTTATTTATTATATGTCTATGTGTGGTGTCAAGGTACATGTATATAGAGGTCAGAAGACAACTTTTGGGAGTCAGTTCTCTCCTTCTACCATGTGGGTTCCAGGGACTGAACTCAGGTTGTCATGTTTGGTGGCAGGTGCCTTACTTGCTGAGCCATCTTGCCAGCCCATAAATCACAAGTCAAATTTCCTAAGAACAATGTATTGGGGCTGGAGATACAGCTCAGTGATAGAATACTTGCCTGTAGCTCTGGGTTCGATCTCTATCTAGCATTGCAAATAATAATAATAATAATAATAATAATAATAATAATAAATCCATACTATGAAATAACACTAAACTTTACATTTCTACTTTATCTTGCATAATCGATACCTGAGCTGGATAGCTTTAGTGTCAACTTGACACACCTGGGTTGATGGACCCACAATTGGGGAAATGCCTCCACTGGACTGGCATATGGCCATGTCTATGGGTTATTTTCCTAATTGTTGGGTGATATGGGAGCGCACAACCCACTGTGGGTGATGCCACCCCTTGGCAGGTGGTCCTGTATTGTCTAAGAAAGCAGGCTGAGCATGGGCCAGGGGAGCAAGCCAGTAAACAGTGTTCCTCCATGGCCTGTGCTTCAGTTCCTGCCTCCAGGTTCCTGCCCTGAGTTCTCTTACCTTGGGGTCTTAGGTAATGAACTGTGACCTGGGAGATGTATAAATAAACTCTTTCCTCCCCAAGTTAGTGCTGATCAGAGTGTTTTGTCACAGCAATTAAAAGCAAACTAGACAATACCTGAAATTTTTAATTATCTAAGAAGATGTCAGATTTCTGGTCTACTAAAATAAAATAATTAACAGTATACTCCAGGTACACAAATATACATAAACAGGGGCTAGAGAGATGGCTCAGCATTAAAGAGCACTGGCTGCTCTTGCAGCAGACCTGGGTTTGGTTCCTAGAACCCACATCTAAAACTCCAGTTCTAGGGAATCCAATGCCCTCTTCTGGCTTCCACAGGTACTGCATGCATATGGTGTATTTACATACAGACAAACCACTCATACATATAAAATAGCATAAACAAATCTTAAGAAAAAAAAAATACATAGGCCAGGCATTGTGGCACATGCCTTTAATCCCAGCACTCAGGAGGCAGAGGCAGGCGGATCTCTGTGAGTTCAGGCCAGCCTGGTCTACATATTGAGTTCCAGGACAGCTGGGGCTGCAGGGAGATCCTGTCTCAAAAAGACACAAAAACCAAAAAAAACCAACCAAACAAAAACTACTCAACACATGAGACAATCTTACAAAAAATACCAAATTTCCTTTCTGAATGAATACCACCTTAAAGTAAGACTAAGCACATGCAGACACCAAAGAAGCACAAGTGCAATGCATTGATTGAGGGCATACCTTGGGCCGGCAAGATGGCTCAGTGGGTACAGACCTCCAAACCTGGTGACCTGAGTTCAATCCCCCAACCCACATGGTGGAAAAAAAGAACCAACTCCTATCCATTGTCCTCTGACTTACACAAATGTTGTACACACACACACAAACACACACACACACACACACACGTACATGTAGGTACAAAGTAAATACATAAATACAATTTAAAAAAGAGGCTACACCTCTTAGCAACATGTTTTTCAAGCCAATACAAGATATTCTCACCTGTCAGAATGAGGCACAATTGCTGGTCTCCACTACTCTCTACAGGAATGCAGTGGCCGAGAGACAAACACTGCGTACTCTGCGTCTCCAAATCCCAGAGGACAATGGTACAACTGGTTGTTCCCACTGCCTGAGTAAACAGTGCAGTAAATCCTGTTGCGGACATACATTTGAGTTCTGTGGGCTGCTCTTGTTCACCGAGCTGCAGTGTCTTCCATGATCTTTTTAGATCACTGGTCCTGATGTGGTCTTGCTGTGGAAAAGCACACTGGCCATGCAGCACATCCTCTGGAAAGAAAACCCGGTTTAGCACCCTGGGAACATGATTACCAGATTCACTGGACTCCAAATGCAAAATACCCTGGAACCATGGAGCACCAGAGGAAACCTCCAGTTTAGAGCTCTTTATTGTTTCATTCAGTGATGAGAGCTGGGCCTTCCAAGACCTAGAAGACAAGGTAGTACTTAATACTCATTACAGTAAGAGGTTCTAAAGTTAAACACTAAGCCAGGATAAAGATGATCCTTTTAAAGTATCTACCCAGACATGAAGGCTTCTACCTGTAATCCCAGCACTTGGGAGGCAGAGGCAGCAGGATCATTTGAAATTCAAAGCCAACCTGGTCTACAAAGAGAATTGCAAGCCAGCATGGACTACATAGTAAGACTACCAAAAAAAAAAAAAAAAAAAATCAAAAAAAAAGTAAAAAAATCTACCAAGTAGAGACCTTTAGTGAAAATATAATGTCCTACCTATCAACTTGAAAGGAAGCCTTGGTCAGTTTCATGTTGTGGACAGAATTAACAGGATCATCTTCATCTAGCCCCTTAGGTCCTTGAATGGGAAGGTCTTCTGATGTTCTTTCACATAGTAAGTGTTCTGGGTGTTGGCTACATTTAAAAATAATGAAAGCCATATTAATGAAGATCAAACACAAATTTGTATGACAACTACTCCTGTTAAAAACTGAGATGGTGGCCGCACATGGTGGTACATGCCTTTAATCCCAGCACTTGGGAGGCAGAGGGAGGTGATCTCTGTAAGTTCAATGCCTGCTTGGTCTACAGAGTGAGTTCCAGGCCAGCTGGGACTAAAGGGAGACCCTGTCTCAAAAAAACAACAACAAAAAAAATTGAGATGGTGAGGCTGGAGAAATGGCTCAGCAGTTAAAAGCACTGACTGATCTGGCAGAGGACCCAGGTTTGATTCCATACGGCAGCTAACTGTTCCCAACTCCAGGTCCAGGGAATCCAATGCCCTCTTCTGGCCTCCTTGGGCACTGCACAAGGGTGTACCTACCTACATGCAGGCAATACACACATACATATACACATAAAATTAAAATAAAATATTTTTTTTTTGTATTTTTGAGACAGGGTCTCCCTTTAGTCCCAGCTGGCCTGGAGCTCTCTATGTAGACCAGGCTGGCCTTGAACTCACAGAGATTCCCCCTGCCTCTGCCTCCCGAGTGCTAGGATTAAAGGTGTATGCCACCACACCCGGCTAAAATACTTTTAAAAATGGAGATGGAAATCTGGGTGTGGTGGCCCATGCTTTAATCCCAGCACTTGGGAGGCAGAGGCAGACAGATCTCTGTAAGTTCAAGGCCAGCCTGCTCACCTTGTAGCATAGCCAACACCGAGAGTCTGACCCTATGAAGCACTGAACTTTGTAAAGCAAGGAGTACACTCAGTGTCTACCATGTTGTAGATGTTGTACTCATCACTTCATGTAAACTCTTACTCCTATTTAAGCCTTCAACAACCTTACTGAAGTATAACTCATTTTACAGATATGGAAACTAGAGCTCAGAGAAACACTGAACCAGGCTAATTTAACTATAAAGCTCAGACTGTTTATTTTGCATAAAGGGTTAGGGGTTTGCTTTTAATTGCTGTAACAAACACTCTGACCAATACCAACTTGGGGAAGAAAGGGTTTACTCAGCTCACATCTCCCAGGTCACAGTTCATCACAAAGGGAGCTCAGGGCAGGAACCTGGAGCAGGAGCTGAAGCACAGGCCATGGAGGAGCACTGCTTACTGCTGCCCTGCCCATGCTCAGCCTCCTTTCTTGTACAAAACACAACAACCTGCCCAAGGTTGGCACTACCCACAGTGAGCTGGGCCCTCCCACATCACTCAGCAATCAAGAAATTACCCACAGACATGGCCACAGGCCAGTCCAGTGGAGGAAATTCCCCAACTGAGGGTCCCTCAACCCAAGTGTGTCAAGTTGACACTAAAGCTATCCGGCACAGGGGACTCATGCATGTAGAGTTTAGAGGACAACTTGTGGGACTCAGTTCTTTCTACCATGTAGGTTCAAGTCATTAGGCTTGGCAGCAAGTGCCTTACCCACTGAGCCACCTCTCCAGCCCCTCATGTTACTTCTTACTCCCTAAAATCCATCCTCCAGAATAGCCAAAGTCACATTGTGAAGGTGTCTATCTCATCAGTGGTCTAGCCAGGCATTAACGTCTAAGGGCAGGAGGTCTACCCTTTCCTACCTTTGTTTCATCATCTCCTTGACAAATATGTCAACATAATACCTTCCAAGTTCAAGAACTCCAAAGTGTCTAGACAGATTAAATGCTCCCCCCTCCCCAGCTATATCCTATTTTCTACTTACAATCCTTTAGATTCCTTTCTATCATTAAGAACCAAATTAAACGTCCTCAACAGCCTTCATGGTGCTGAACCATCTGTCTCTCACCAACCTTTCCAGCCTCGACTCTCATTTATACTCTAGCTGCTGCTGTCCTGTTTCTCAAAGGTGATGGCCCTCTTTCCACGAAACCTCTTCCACTTATACTCACACATACTTTCCCTTCTTCTTTTGTTTTGTGGTCTTTTTGAGACAGGGTCTCCCTTTAATCCCAGCTGGCCTGGAGCTCATTCTGTAGACCAGGCTGGCCTTGAACTCACAGAAATCCGCCTGCCTCTGCCTCCCGAGTGCTGGGATTAAGATGTGCACCACCATACCCAGCTACTTTCCCTTCTTATACAGCCACCAATCCTGGCTTAAATTTTCCATTGTGGTAACAATATAATGAGTGATTAAAAATCTGAGCTTTGGGCCATACACATAAATAAGAAATAAACAAGTCAAACAAACAAACAAACAAAAGAAGTAACATGGGGAGACTCCTTACGAAGTTGTTAAAACATTTCAGGTAAGACAGTGGCATGGACTGGGGTGGTAATAGGAATGGAGAAGAGTGGACACACTTGAGAAAAACGTAGGAGTAAAGGGACTGGTACTTGTTGATTAAGTAGATCTGGATCTAATACCAAAAAGAAGTTGCAAATACAAAGAGGAGGAGGAGGAGGAGGGAGGAGGAGGAGAAGGAGGAAGAGGGAGGGAGGAGGAGGAGGAGGAGACGAAGGAGACGAAGACGACGAAGAAGACGACGAAGACGAAAACAAAGACGAAGACGAAGACGAAGAAATAATAATAATGATGGGAAAAAAGGTCTTTGTGAAGGAAGGGAGGAGTCTTCAGAAGAGGCTGAAGGAGCTCCCAGTAGGTGGCGCTGCTTTCTTTAAAAAGTGAGAGGCACCCAAGAAACTGACTAACAATCACAAATCTATCCAGGCAAAGAGAAGTGAAGGCCGCAGGGAGAAGGAGCATGGAAGGTGGGTAAGTTGGAAATTCCAATGATGTCAAAGGACAAGTACTTGAGTACAAAACCTAAACAGTTTGGGAAGTTGTGGTCAGAGTGATATGTGCAGAGTCGTGATCTGGAGGAGTAATTTCAAATACTGACAAAACCCAGGGTATGAGAATGAGAATGGACAGCTGAGGTAAAATGGAAGAAAAAGTCACTGACAATGAATTGAACCAAGCCCAGCTACCCAGGACTGAACTGTAAGGATCACTTGAGTCTATGAGTTCAGAGATTAGCTTGGGCAACACAGCAAGACCTCCTCTCAAGAGGAAGGGAAGGAGTGACACAAACACATCTGGACTCCAGAGCACACTTGGAAAATAAAGTATGCAGCCAACTCCAGAGAAGTGGTGCTAAATAGCACTCATATAAGTAACACACACATATCATTCATTTAGTTGGACAGACTGACCACTAAATTTGGAACAGGGAACAAAATGGTGCTCTCAAGTACTGCCGAAATGTTGAGAGACAGCCCCACACTCAAGAAGTTGGGGAAGTAGACTCTCCTCCGTGCTCACCATCTGAACTGTTTTCCAAATGAATGAGGAAGAGGTAATTCTACAAAACCAGTTTACTGATAAACAAGAAAAGAGTCTAAGAATACACTAATCATCCCTGCTAAACTATTTAAAAAATAAAGCCAGGCATGGTGCCCTCCTATATCCCAGCACTCAGACAGCTGAGGCAAGAGGATTATGAGTTTGGGACCAGCCTAGGCTACGCAGTGAGAACTTCTCTTAAAACAAACCAAAAAGGGGCTGGAGAGATGGCCTAGTGGTTAAGAGTGCCGACCGCTCTTGCAGAGGACCCGGGTTCGATCCCCAGCACCCACATGGCGGCCAAGAACCGTCTGTAACTCCAATTCCAGGAGAACTCCAGTTCCAGGGGAATCCAAAACCCTCTTCTGACCTCTGTGGCATTGCACGACATGGGTGCAAAAACCTACATGCAGACAGTACATTCATACACATAAAAAATAAATAAATAAAATTAAAAAAAAAAAACAAACCAAAAAGTAAACCAGATCATAACATTGCTTCTTACCTCTCCCCCAGATGACATTCCTTTAATGGCTACATGTTTTTAGAATAAAGTCCAAATATAAACAAACAGACAGACATTCAAAACAAAGTAGGCGGGCTAGAGAGATGGCTCAGCAGTTAAGAGCACTGGCTGCTCTTGCAGAAAACCCACATTCAGTTCCCAGCACCCACTTGGCAGCCAACAATCATCCATAACTCCAGTTTCAGGGGATCTGGTATCCTTGGCTGGCCATTGCATGACACAGGTATATCTATATACATGCAGGCAAAACACTAATATTCATAAAAATAAAATTAATAAATTTTTTAAAGTAAACTAATGAAAATTTCTTATAAAGTAAACTATAGTAGAAAAATATTTGCTTGCCTAGGATGACTGAGGGCCTAGGTTTGATTCCAGAAATCAAAAAAGAAAAAACATCACACTATAAAGATACTTGGTAGAAAAACCATCAAACTGTAAAGATACTTGGTAGATACATAAATGTAAATTTGCCCTTCTTATGATCCAAACAATAAGCTATAAAACTCATCAAAATGATTTCCAACTTCTCTCAAGGATTTATTTCACTTAACATTAGTGTAGAATAAAAAAATTTTATGGCTTTGAGTAAACCTTATTATATAAGTCATAATTGATAGGCCTATTTTTAGATCATTAAATTACAACAAAAATATTGCTATGCTTACAACATACATCCTTGCTCTTTGTTTTTAAAAAGTTAACATGAGGGGCTGGAGAGTTGGCTCAGTGGTAAAGAGCACCGACTACTCTTGCAGGGGACCTGGGTTCAATCCAAGCACCCATATGGAGGCTAAGAACCATCTTTAAGCCGGGCGTGGTGGCACACACCTTTAATCCTAGCACTTGGGAGGCAGAGGCAGGCGGATCTTTGTGAGTTCAAGGCCAGCCTGGTCTACAGAGTGAGTTCCAGGCCAGCTGGGGCTACAGGGAGACCCTGTCTGGAAAAGGCTAAAATAAATAAATAAATAAATAAATAAATAAATAAATAAATAAATAAATAAATAAATAAATAGCTAGGGTGTACATTTTCAACTTCTTATAGTTCTATTTACCTCGAATTAGAAATTCTAGCAATCCACGTACCTGAAGTATAAATCTAGGTTAAGAGCAGTTGCAGTGCTGGAGGAGCTGACAGTCACCACCACATCCAAGTTGTGAGCCACTGTCAGTGACATAAAAGAAGACGCCCTGGCTGCCTCCTGCTGTTGCTCCTTACATGGATCTTCCTGGAGAAGTGCTAAGTCCACATTAGCTACATGCATGCCATCCACAGAGTCAAAAATATCTTTGAGTCAGAGTTAAAGGAGGCATAATTTTATAAATACGCATAATCATTTAAATCACAGGAGAAGCAGAGCTACAGACTTAATGCTGCAATCTTGTAGGAATAACAGGATGAGGATTGGAAACTGAGGCTGTCTCCTGACATAGTAACAGAACCACTACGAAGTTGGTAGGACAACAACCTACTTCAGAGTTCATTCAATAGGCTGAAAACCCATGCTGTGAAGCCGTTGAGACACAACTGTTCTCTGTGAGGGGCCTATATGAGTACTGCCCAAGAAACTAAGGAAACTCAATTTTTTTTTTGTCAGCTTACTTTTTTTTTTATTATATTTTAAGGGATTCACAATATAAGAGCACAGTTGTTTTCAGATCACATTGATGTTGCTCAGTTTGCCATACAATTAGGTAACTGCGCTAGCATCCACAGATGAGGGATACCATTCATCGTTTGTTTTTCTGAGACTATGTTACTTCACTCAGCATGATATCTTCTAGCTCCAGCCATTTACCTACAAAGCTCATGATGTCTTCTTTCTTTTTTTCTCTTTTATTTATTTTTTTAAGAGATTCTACAATATAATAACACAGTTGTTTTCAGATAACATTGATGTTACTCAGTTTGCCGTACAATTAGGTAATTGGTGCATTTTTTGAAGTGAGCCAAATTATTAAGCATAAGCAATGAATGTAAGTAACATTCATGTAAAACCAATTTGCAAGTTATCTATGTCCAAATTTTGAACAACCCAAGGTTCCCATAGTCCAGTTGGAGATGCTTGTATGAACAGGCATGTTGATCAATTAGGAGTCCAGACTATATTGCTGTAGTCTCATGATTCACCCCTATCTCTCCACAACCCTTACATTCTACCACGCCTCTTCTTCCGCAATTTGTTCCCTAGGCTTTGGGAAAGGGGCACAAGTGGGTGAGAAGAAAACAGTCTATTTTCTCTGGAGATGTCATTCTGGACTCTAGTCTGTTCAGGTTGTTCCCCTTCATGGGTTGACAGATTATCCAATGATAGCTTTTTAGTCATACTAACAAAGCACAAGCTATTGGATGTACAGGCATTTAAGCAGTACTAGTTATTATGTCAAGCTAAGCTGTGAGCATAGACACAGATGCTTGGATGGTATGCTAATCCACAAACTGTGGTTTCTCTATAAAGGGTGACAAGTTCTTATTGTGGCTTATAACATCTCCTAACCACTAGAGGACATAAGCTTGTGGCATCCACTGTGACTTATTTCTCCAAGGAGAGACCTAATAGCCAATTGGATTTGGGATACACATAGACACATGGCTGCCACTGTTGCACAGTATCTCCAGGCAGTTGAGGTAAGCTGATACTGATGGAGGAGTCTTGCTTATCTCAAGGAGACCAATATTTTGCTGTATTGCTTTAGTGGCCTTTGGTAACGCTCTCTGGCATTTCAGAGGCCAGTTGTACGGAAACTCAATTTTAACACTTTATATTAGCCAATGCCCTCACATATTATCATTTCGGCATGTAACCAATATTAAAATTTGAGATAAGGGTTCAAAATCTAAAGTACACTTATAGAACATCTAAATTTGGATACTAAATTTTCACCAGAAATATGTGACAGTTTAAAAATTGGAGAAACTGGGCTAGGGATGTAGCTCAGTTGGTAGACTGCTTGCCTAGCATGCATAAGCCCCTGGGTTTGAGCCCTAGCACCACGTAATCTAAGTATGGGGACTCAAGCCTGTTATCTTAGCACTCAGGAAGTAAAGGTCAAGGTCCAGGTGTTCAAGTTCACCCTTGGCTAAATAGAGAATGCAAGGTCAGTCTTGGCTACATGAGACCCTGTTTTTTGTTTGTTTGTTTGTTTGTTTTGGTATTTTCAAGACAGGGTTTCCCTGTAGCCCCAGCTGTCCTAGAACTCGCTCTGTAGACCAGACTGGCCTTGAACTCACAAAGATCCGCCTGCCTCTGCCTCCAGAGTGCTAGGATTAAAGGCGTGCACCACCACGCCCGGCAAGACCGTTTTTTAAAAAGTTGGAGAAACTAAATTTATTCTAAACATACTTAAAACTCTCTAATACGTGGTTCAAGTATCAGCTTTTTAATTTTTTTTTTTTTTGGTCTTTTCGAGACAGGGTCTCCCTGTAGCCCCAGTTGTCCTGGAACTCTGTAGACCAGGCTGGCCTTGAACTCACAAAGATCCGCCTGTCTCTGCCTCCCAAGTATCAGCTTTTAATCATGAAGTAATTAAATGGGAACTCTAAATCATCCCAAGACAACTGCAAATGGTCAACAACGGCAATATGCCTACTACCTACTGAATAAACAGCAAAGTTCTGCTTAGCAACAAAAATTAAGTCATCTAGTATTTTATAACATAAAAAAAAAAAACATATATTGGGGCTAGAGAGATGGCTCAGAAGTTAAGGGCACTGGCTGCTCTTGCAGAGGATCTGGGTTCGATTCCCAACACCCACATGGCTGCTAACAACCAGGGGTAACTCCAGTTCCAGGAGATCCAATGCCCTCGTCTGACTTCCATGGGCAGTGCATGACATGGGTGCATACAAGCAGGTAATACACTCATACGCATAAAATAAAAATCATTAAAAAAAACATGTAACTGCCAGGCATACTGGCACATGCCTCTAATGGCAGGACAAGGGAGGCAGAAGCAGGTGGATCTCTGTGAGTTCAAGGCCAGCCTGGTCTACAGAGTGAGTTTCAGGACAGCTGGCTCTATACAATCAGAAAAGAAAAAAAGAAAATAAATAAATAAAAATTTTAAAAAAAAGAAAAAGAAAAACCATATATCTAAAACAGAAAAATTTTTTTAGGGAAGCTGAGGCAGGAGGATCACCATGAGTTTGAAGCTACAGGGTCTACATAATGAGTTTTAGGCCAAAACAGCTGGGTACGTGCCTTTAATCCCAGCACTCAGGAGGCAGAGACATGCAGATAGCTGAATTAAAGGCCAGTCTACACAGTGAGTAGGCCAACTAAGAATAATGATACCCTGTTTCTCAATAAACAAGCACATAAACAAATAGAAAAATGAAGGACTGGGATGTAGCTCAGTGGTAAAGCACTTGCCTAGCACAAGTGTTCAAACCCCTACACAAGAAAGATAGGGAGGGAAGGAGAGGGAAAGAACATCCCTTTACTTCAGAAATAAAAATCTCAAAATCATATAAAAGGTCATTTTTTTAAAACCTTCAAATTAAAAAATAGCTTCAAATTAATTTTGCTGCTAAGAGACAAGGAAAACCCAACAGTCTTTAACAAGAGTTGAGCAAACCATCTGTTAGAACGCTGGGTTGATGACTCGGACTGGCAATCCCAGCATTTGAGTATTCGAGGCCTCTAAAAGAATAAAAGAAAAAAAAGAATCATCACTGCACATAAGAAGTGAATTATATCCATGAAAAAAGACATGTATCGGGCCGGGCATGGTGGTACATGCCTTTAATCCTAGCATTTGGGAGGCAGAGGCAGGCGGATCTTTGTGAGTTCAAGGCCAGCCTGGTCTACAGAGTGAGTTCCAGGTCAGTTGGGGCTACAGGGAGACCCTGTCTCGAAAAGACCAAAAAAAAAAAAAAAACCAAAAAACAAAAAACAAAAAACAAAAAAAACAAACATGTATTGGGGCTGGAGAGATGGCTCAGTGGAGCACTGACTGCTCTTGCAGACGAACCGGGTTTGATTCCCAGCACCCACATGGTGGCTAACAACCATCTTTAACTCCAATTCCAGGGGAATTCAATGCCCTCCGCAGCATTGCACAACACGAGTGCACCAACCTACATGCAGACAGTACACACTCATACACATAAAAAATAATAAATAAAAAAAATTTTTTAAAGACATGTATCATATGCAGTAATCCCATAATGGGCCCTCAATCACTACAGTTTGAATAACTAATATAGAATACATACAATTTTAGAAGAATGCAAATATGGGCAAGATTATTACAACTATAAAACTTATCTATACAGCAGAAAATACAAAGTGATATAGCTAACTATTTTATGAGAGTATTTTTTTCCCTGAAAAGTTTTACTGAAAAACGAAGCACTCTTTCTTCACTCCAGCCCTCCAAATTAAAAGTGTAAAAGGCTCATCTCTCTAGATATTCTTCTCCCTACAGGTCAATTAACATCTTTACTGCCAAGGATACAGATCCAGCCTAATTTACTGAGAACAAAAAGAACTCCTCTGCAGAGCTGTGCATCAATAATCGTGTCCACTGTCTGTGCGGGCAAGGGCAGTGTCAAACAACTGAGCACTCTCATCTCAGCATCTCTCTCAGGAAATAGAACTCGTAGGATGATACATTTGTTGATGAATAATAATGACATGTTGTTGTGAAATGACAGGATTCTCAAAGACTGTAGGGAAACACCTAGGAAACAAAAGAGATTTCATACTCACCACTTGCAACTACAATGGTAAATTTAATCTTATACGAAAGACAGGTTCAAAAAGAGAAGCTCTACTTATTCCAACTCAAGGCAGTTACAATTCATATCTGTGTGTACAAGTGGTCATTGGGAGAGTAGGTAACTGTCTTAAGTTAGCTATCAGGTAAAGACACAGTCTTTATTGGCACTTTCCAACAAAATGTGAGAGTCATAAATCCATGAGACATACATGGATCTCTGTGAGTTCAAGGCCAGCCTGGTCTACACAGTGAATTCCAGGCCAGCTGGGGCTACAGGGAAATCCTGTCTCAAAAAGACCAAAAAAGAATCATTCCATTTTTTTTTTTTTTTTGCTTTCTTCCTACTAAGACTTTAAAACCTAACATGTAACACCCGCCCAGGGTGTAGGCCTGTAACCCAGCTACTCAGGACACTGCTCAGGAGGACCGCAAGGCCAAGGCCAGCTTAGGTGACTTTGTGAGACCCTGTATTCAAATGTAAAAGTTTAAACAAACAAACAAAAAGCCTAGAGGCCTAGGGATGTAGCTCAGTAACTGACTGCCTAGAATGCATGAAGCCAGGTAGGTTCAGTCCTCAGCACCATAAAAAGAAAAGGAAAATGTATGTCATGTTCTGTTTACTTTTCCAAGATACCGTCTTTAGGTGTCCCAGGCTGGCATCAAACTTAAGAGATCCTCCTGCTTCTGCCTCCCAAGCACTAGGGTTACACATATATGTCACCTCATTTGGCTGTCGCATTTAAAGTACATCTCTAGGGGCTGGAAAGATGGATCAGCAGTTAAAAGCACTGGCTGTTCTTGCAGAAGTACTGGGTTGGATTCCCAGCACTCATATGGCACTAACAACCATCTGTCCCTCTAGTTCCAGGGGATCCAATGCCCTCTTCTGTGCTCTGCAGGCATTGTCTGACACTCACATACATGCAGGCATAACACTCATACACAAAGTAAAAATAAAAAAATTAAGTACATCTCTAGGCTAAAGATATGGCACAGAAATAGAGGGCTTGCCTAACATTCATGAAACCCTGGGTTGGATCCCCAGTACTGCAAAATTAAAATTAAATAAAGTATAACTTTATTCATATTAATCACATTTCAAGTGCCCAACAGTCCAATATGGTTAATAGTACTGGACAAAATAGACCTCACAGATTTCATCTCTATGAGAACTTATGATAAAGTACAACAAAGATGGTGAGCTGGTCAACACACACCTGTAATCCCAGCACCTGGGAGGCTCAGGCAGGAGAATCACAAGTTTGAAGCTAGCCTAGCCTACATAAATGAGACTGTATCTCAAAAAAAGGAAAGAAAACAAACAGAACACATGCTAACATAACAAATTTAAACATGACACTCACTGACATCTCGATGTTCAATGAGCTTCTCCAGTGTCTTCCTACTGCAGCTGTATAATAAGGCTGGATCACATCTTCCATCTTCCAAGTTAAATTCGTACAGAAGCAGCTCGTTATTTTCATTAAGAGCAAGCAGCTTGGGCTTGTCTGTTGGTGTGCTGCTATTATGAGAATCCTCCCATACAAAGCTAAGGAAAAAATTTAGATTTATTATAGGTTCTACATACACACTCACATTTACCACAATAGCAGGGATCAAAGGGCTGATAATAACACAGGTTAGCTCACATGCAGAACCAATTCTACACTCCAACTTTAGCAAGTGTAAACTACTTTAAAACTTTCCTCTTCTGCCAGGCATGGTGGGGCACCCCTTTAATCCTAGCACTTGGGAGTCAGAGGCAGGCAGATCTTTGTGAGTTCAAGGCCAGCCTGGTCTACAGAGTGAGTTCCAGGACAGCTGGGGCTACAGGGAGACCCTGTCTCGAAAAGACCAAAAATAAATAAAAAACAAACAAAAAAACCTTCCCTCTTCTTCCTCCATTTCCACACTTCTCCCACTCTGTCCCTTCTGTACTAGGGTAAGAATATAAAAATGGGCATGAAAAGCAGACACAGAGCAAGAAACTGATGCTTCCTTTTATTCCTTCATCTTTTTTTTTTTTTTTTTTTTTGGTATTTTTGAGACAGGGTCTCCCTTTAGTCCCAGCTGGCCTGGAGCTCACTCTGTAGACCAGGCTGGCCTTGAACTCACAGATCCGCCTGCCTCTGCCTCCCAATTGCTGGGATTAAAGGCATGCGCCACCACGTCCGGCTTATTCCTTCATCTTTTAAAAAATCTTTTTCTGGGGCTGGAGAGATGACTTCGTGGTTAAGAGCACTGACTGCTCTTGCAGAGGACCCGGGTTCGATTCCCAGCACCCACATGGTGGTTAAGAACCGTCTTAGCCCAGTTGTGGTGGTGCTCGCCTTTAATCCCAGCACTCCGGAGGAAGAGGCAGGTGGATCTCTCTGAGTTCAAGGCCAGCCTGGTCTACGCAGCAATCTCCAGGCAGGCTGGGACTAAAAGGAGACTCTGTCTCAAAAAAATCTTTTTCCATCTTTTTATTCTTTTACCTTAAACCTTAACTGGTATCTTTTAAATAGACTATCATCATGAAGAAATACCAATAAACAAATATATTACGTTTACAATTAATAATGTAATACAAGGTAGAGATGGCTCGGCAGTTGTGAGCACTGCCTGTTCTTGCAGAGAGCCTGGTTTCAGTTCCCAGTGGCTGCATGATGACTCACAACCATCTGTATATCTGGTTCCAGGAATCTGGTGCTCTCTTTTGGCTTCTGCAGACACCAGACACATACATGGCACACATAAATACATGCAGTCAAACATTCATACATATAAAATAATAAAAATACACCTTTAAAATAGGCTTTTACTGAGTTAAATAATTTGATTTTAAAAAGTGATTCTTTGCATATATGGACTTTGAACACTCTAGAATGGTAATGCTAGAGAACAGCTCTGCTTGCAAGAACTTTCTGACAGTGGAAGTGCTCTGTATCAGTGTTGCTCAGGACAGCCAACGACCAGCAGGAAGATGTGGCTACAAAGCACTTGAACTTTGGGTTGTACAAGGAACTGAACTTTTCATTTAATTCCATTTGAACAGCCACATGTGGCTAATGACTCTCATACTTGACAACTTAGTCACTAACACTGGCTAACAAGGATGGAGAGAAACTAAATGTATTAAATTACATTATAAAAATAAAAGGGCTGGGGAGATAGCTCAGGGGGATACATTGCTGCCCACACAAGCTTGAGGACTGGAGTTTGGATCCTCAGAATCCAAGTAAAAGCCAGGCAGGTACAGTGGTCACCTATAATCTCAACACTCAGGGGGCAGAGACAAGGGATCCTTGGGGCAAGATGGCTAGGAAGAATCTGAGGGCTCTGGGTGCAAACAGAGACTCTGCCTCAGTAGATAAAGCAGAGGGCCAGCAAGGTGGTTCCGTGGTAAAGGTGCCTGCATGCGAGCCAGGTGACTGGAGTTTGATTCCGAGAATCCATGTAAAGGTAGAAGCAAAGAATCAACTCCACAGAATTGACCTCTAACCTCCACATGTGTGCTGCAGCACATGTGCCCACCCACGCATCATACACAGACATACAACACAGTAACAAAATTTTAAATTATTGAAAATAAATAAAGTGGAGGACAACAGAAGAAGACACCCAGTGTCAACCTTGGGCCTCCATATTCACACATGTGCACACACATGCAACGCACACTCTTAAATACACATACATATGAAGAAAAAAAAGTAAAAGGTCTCAAGCCAGTCATGCTAACACACATCTACTCAGAAGACTGAGGCAGGAGGAGCTCTTGAGCCCAGGAATTGGGTACTAAGGAACATAGGAAAAATGCTATCACTGCCGGATGTGGTGATGCACACTTTTTTTATTTAAAAAAAAATTTTTTTTTATTTTATTAATTTTATTTATTTCTGTATATGTATGAATGTACTGTCTGCATGCAAGTTTGTGCACCCATGTCGTGCAATGCCGCGGAGGTCAGAAGGGGGTGTCGGATTCCCCTGGAACTGGAGTTCTCCTGGAATTGGAGTTTCAGATGGTTCTCAGCCGCCATGTGGGTGCTGGGGATCGAACCCGGGTCCTCTGTAAGAGCGGTCGGCGCTCTTAACCGCTATGCCATCTCTCCAGCCCCGGTGGTGCACACTTTTAATCCCAGCACTGAGGAGGCAGAGGCAGGTGGATCTCTGTGAGTTCAAAGCCAGCCTGGTCTACACAGTAAGTTCCAGGACAGCTGGGGCTTCAGGAGACCCTGTCTCAAAAAGACCAAAGAGTGCTATTTATAAATAGGTAAATGTTTATCTAATTTATATCTACATATATAAGCAAGATGTAGTGACAACAAAATCTCATTTTTTTGGAGGCTGAGGCAGAACAACTGAGTTTGAGGCTAGCCTGGGCTACATAGCAAGAATACCTCAAAAATCAATCAATCAGGTCTAAATCTGAAAACAATGTAGCTGTTTTGAAAGAAATGCTGATAAAAGTTTTATTATTTTTTTTCTTTTTCTTTGAGACAGGGTCTCTCTGTAGCCCTAGCAGTCCTGGAACTCACTATGCAGACCAGGTTGGCCTTGAACTCAGTGATCCACCTGAGTGTTGGGATTAAAGGCATGCCACCATGCCCAGCTCATCTTCTTTTTAAAATATTTTTTTAATATTATTTATTTATTTATGTGTATGGATGTACTGTCTGCATGTAGGTCTGTGCACCCGTGTCATGCAATGCCGCGGAGGTCAGAAGGCGGCGTCAGATTCCCCTGGAACTGGAGTTCTCCTGGAATTAGAGTTACAGACGGTTCTCGGCCTCCATGTGGGTGCTGGGGATCGAGCCTGGGTCCTCTGTAAAAGCAGTCGGTGCTCTTAACCGCTAGGCCATCTCTCCAGCCCCCATCTCATCTTCTTTTTAAAAGCTTCCTTGTTTCAATAGTGATTTTTTTAAATATTTATAATTTTCATTCTATCTTTATGGAATTTATGGATAGTTGTTAGCTGCCATGTGGGTGCTGGGAACAGAACCTGGGTCCTCTGCAAAAGCATCAGGGCCTTTAACTGCCGAACCAGCGCTCTAGCCTTTATAGTGATATTAAGGTAGATGGGTGCTATTATGTCCTTACCAGGAAGAAAGACTAACCATTTCATATTTCTGTCTTTTATATACCTAGACTGATTCTTCATTAACCCAATTTCTAATTGTTTACACTGATAAATTGGGAAACAAGCTGAATGTCACATATGGAAAAAGTTAAAATATTTAAAGGCAGAGCACTGTGATAACCCATTAAAATCATCACCACAGGAAAACACTGCCACACAGAAAGATAGGCAATTTGATGAAAGGAGCAAAATATATAATAGAAAATAATTTCAACAATATAAAAAGACCTATAACCAAATGTGGTGGTGCAGTGACACTCACCTATAATCCCATTACCTGGGAGACCTGAAGAGATCAAGAGTTGGAGGCCAGCCTGAGCTACACAGTGAAACCCTGCCTCAAACAAACAAGCAAACAATTAAAAATCTATATACTTTGAGAAACTTTGGAAATAGATTGTAACTACTAAAACACTACCTTTGTTTTTAACCCTATAGCACATTCTAATTGAATAAAAATTCAATTCAAATTTTACAAAATGTTAAAGGGGCTGGACAGATGACTAGCTGGATCAGAATACTTGCTGTTCAAGCATGAGGACCTGAATTTGGATCCACATTTAAATCTGAGCATATGGCTCACACCTGTAATCCTAGCACTGGGACGTGGAGACAGGAGGCTTGTCTTGTTGGCCAGTGAGTAGAGCCAATTAAATGTACAGGTGAGCTCCTGGCTCAAATGAGAAGCCCTGTCTCAACAAGGTCAAGGGTGATATAGAGGCAGACACCCTGTAGGGCACTCATACAAATACTACACGAGATTGGGGGGGCAAGCTGAGGATGGTGGGGCATGCCTATAATCCCACCACTCAGGTCGAGGTAGGATTAGTTGACAGATATCCTTGGTTCAAAGCCATCTTGAACTACATGAAACAGTCTCAAGAAAAAAAAAGTTTAAAATATTTGCGTTTTAACAAAATAATCTTCTGTGCTGTTACAGGACCTGGAAATTCCAAAGTGAGATATCTCACCTGATGTGGTAGTGCACACCTTTAATCCCAGCACTTGGAGGCAGTGGCAAGCGGATCTCTGTGAGTTCACACCAGCCTGGTCTACAAAGTGAGTTCCAGGCCAGCCGAGGCTACAGGGAAACCCTGTCTCAAAAAGACCAAAACAAAACACACACACACACACACACACACACACACACACACACACACACACACAAAAAGTGGGATATCTCTTGGCCACCACAATTTCTAACTGATTGATTCTAAAATGCATCGTATTATTAAAGAGACCAATAGTATACTTTGAGCACTCTTAAGCTTTTTGATGTAAACTGTAAACCCTGTACAAGAACTGCAGATGTGCAAGTATTGTTACTGTCTCTTTGTACATTCTTAAGTTATGGGAGGGAGCCTCACTTCTAAGAAATAGCTACAGAGACCCAAACCTGTAATCCTGGCATTAGAGAGGCTAAAGCAGAGAAGTATCCCGAATTGCAGGCCAACCAAGGTTCATGGGGCTGTGAACCCAAAATGAAAAACACAGGGGTGAGCCGGGCGTGGTGGCGCACGCCTTTAATCCTAGCACTCGGGAGGCAGAGGCAGGCGAATCTCTGAGTTCAAGGCCAGCCTGGTCTACAGAGTGAGTTCCAGGACAGCTGGGGCTACAGGGAGACCCTGTCTCGAAAAAGGACAAAAAAAAAAAAAAAAAAAAAAAGAAAGAAAGAAAAGAAAAACACAGGGGTGTAATGTAGTTTAGTGGTAACAGTCGGCTTGCCTACTGCGTATGAGGCTCAGTAATAGACAAACTAGACTCTCCTTTAAAGGGGGCCGGGGAAGCTTTGTTTGCAAGAAAATGTTGTTTTCGGTGACAAAAATTAGGTATTTGGAATGGCTTACACATAGCCTTATCTAGCATCTTTATATAGGCTTGGCACTCCTCTCTGTGTCAACCTGAGGAATCAGGGTCAGCACCTGTGCTGGGTGTCATTCCCGGTTCGCGGCAGATAGCAGAGGGGCCTTCTCCTCCCACCCAGGACGAGGAAGTTCAGTGAAATGGAACCGGGTGGCACTTCGCCTTGAGCCTGGAAAAGGATTCCAAAGAACTGGGCCCGCTCCGGAGGTGATCACGGACGTCACCCCTTTCCCACGCCCCACTCCGAGAGAGGAGCACCCGGGAGAGACGCCCGAATCCGGGCGAAGGGCACAACGAAGGCACAGACTCCTCCCACATGCCGCAGCTCTTCCCGAACACTTACTGCCCAAAGGGGCCGTCTAGGCAGCAGCTGCTTCCGCTCCGCCTGCCCGGCGCCAAGGACAGCACTTGAATGCTGCCCGCAGCCGTCAGGCTCCCCAGGGCCTCCTGCTCCCGGTGCAGCTGCGCCCGCGACCCCAGCCGCGCCGTCGCCTCGGCGTCGACCGGCACCAGTAGCATCGACAGAACCCGCTCCATGGCCCCAGCCGAGCTGCGGGAAGCAGCACTTCCGGCCCCAGGCTTGGCAGCCATCTTGCCTCAGGCATTTCTTCCGGTCCCCTGCGCGCAGCTCTGGCGGAGCCTGAGTGCGTCACGGACATGCGCAGTCTTCCATGCTGCGCATAGGCTACCCCTTGTGACTCCCACCCGATCTGGGCAGTAGGCCTAGGCCGAGTGTTTTGTTTTTTTTTCCTTGGGGCGGGTGTAACCTTGCAAAACACTTCTCTCTGCCCTACAGCTAGGCGGAGGCGGAGTTTTGCCACCGATTCTGCTGTATTACCCATAGCCTTACTCCACTGGAGCCCAGTTGCTGCCCCTACCCTTCATTTTTCTGCCATTGTCTGGTTGCAGGCCCTAGGTTGGTGCCATTTTCTTGATAGCAAGGACTAAGTTTTACACTCCAGAACTGTCATGAAGATGTTAACATGAATATTAATGTCAATTGACATTAATTGAAGAAGTCTTCAAATACAGAGATTTCGAGGGGGGTTGAGGGTATTGAGAAGGCATTTGGGGTAAGGCCAATAGTAACCTTTAAAGGTTGGTGCACCCGTGTCGTGCAATGCAAGGGCGTCGGATTCCCCTGGAACTGGAGTTAAAGACGGTTCTTAGCCGCCATGTGGGTGCTGGGAATCGAACCCAGGTCCTCTGCAAGAGCAGTTGGTGCTCTTAACCGCTGAGCCATCTCTCCAGCCCCCTGAACCTGGTTCTTAAAAGGCACCCAGTATTCTTTGATGAGTACATGACTTCATTTGTCATAGTGCAAACAAACATTTCCTATGCCAAGGAAAATGTTAATAACCAAGTCTATTTATTTATTTATTTATTTATTTATTTATTTATTTATTTATTTTTGTCTTTTTGAGACTCTCCCTGTAGCCCCAACTAGCCTGGAACTCACTATGTAAACCAGGTTGGCCTTGAACTCATAGGGATCTGCCTACCTCTGCCTCCCGAGTGCTGGGATTAAAGGCGTGAGCCACCTCACTCGGCTCATAACCAAATCTCTTAACTTTGGCTTAACTGTTTTATTTGCATGAACTTTGGCAACAAAAGCAATTTTCAGGTTATAACTTTATTCAACACAACAAGGCCTTGTCTCTCCTATACGGATGAACGTTCTTGACATTCACAAAGATGCCCTTCATTGTAATTCCTCACAAACAAATTCCAACATTATTTGATTACTTTTTAAATTATACCTAAAGTCATGCCTTAGTTTTAGGCACATCGTTTAGCTTTTAAGAAAGGATATGATAATGCCCTCCAATATATTCAGGTATAAAAAATGTCTTCAGACTGTATCACTCTAGACAGCTTACATAGCTTAGTTTTTGATGTTTAAACTTTTCATATATAGTTCCCAGAACAAACCAATCAGTAGATACAGGCAAGCCTACAAAAAGAACAGAGGTTATCTATAAACAAAATTCCATTTTACAAATATTTGTGTGATTTAATTAATACCTGGCTCATAAATACAATGGTACAGCTGGTAAATTCTGAGGATAGAGATGATCTCTGTATTATTTCTACTTATATTCTGGATTGTTGTCACTCAACTATTTCATGAATGTATTAGTAATTCAATTTTCCAAACTACTTAAGGCCCTCAAATAGCACTACAAATGACAAAACACTTAGGAATAAATAGAAAGGTTTTGGCTAAAGAAACAGTCCACCAGATCCTAATATGGTCCAGACTGATTATTCAGTAAATTTGGGGGTTTCTAGAACTTTTTTCATTTAAAAAATTTGTATGTGTATGAACATTGTGTGTGTGTGTGTGTGTGTTCATGTGCAAATGTACCACAGTGAGCATCTGGAGGTTAGAGGATGACTTGAAGAAGTTTGTTCTCTCTTACCATATGGATTATTGGCATCAAACTCAGGCCATCAGGGTTGATGGCAAGTCCCAATACCCACTGATGAATGGAAGTTCATTATCTTCCATGCTTACAATTTAAAAGAAATGAGATGAATGAACCTAGACTGTGAGCACTTACTCCATCCTGGCTTCCAGCTGCTGAACTAATTGTTTGTCTACGTGGTGACAGAACAGGGGAAGTAGGTTCCTAGGGAAGGTTAAGGGTTCTGCCAAAGAAGCTGTGGGCATTCGGGCTATCTCCCAGGCAATCAGTATCACCAAGTCTGTCCTGGAGGGCAGAAAAGAAGAGCCTTTGTATTTATGGAGAAAACTGCTACTTACCCTGCCACCACTGCTACTGCTGACTTCACAGCAGTTAGGAGGTGTTGTCTGTATGTATATTCTGTTTGTACCAAACGATGCGTATACATCTTATATGCATCTTCCTATCTTTTTTTTTTTTTCTTTTTGAGACAGGGTCTCCCTTTAGTCCCAGCTGGCCTGGAGCTCACTCTGTAGACCAGGCTGGCCTTGAACTCACAGAGATCCACCTGCCTCTGCCTCCCAAGTGCTGGGATTAAAGGCATGTGCCACCACACCCTGCCTAAGACAGTTCTTAGCTGCCATGTGGGTGCTGGGAATCGAACCCCAGTCTTCTGCAAGAGCAGTCAGTGCTTTTAACTGCTGAGAGCAATCTCTCCAGCCCTACATCTTCCTTTTTTTTTTTTTTTTTGTCTTTTTGAGATCTAAAGCTTATCCTCCTTAATTAGTATTATGCCGTCTCTCATGGGAAACCAACATTCTAGGACACTATGTTTCAGTGAAACAAACTGATACAATCCTGCTATTTCTTATTTCTCTGCCCAACCTCCTCCCTAGTACTATTTTGAATATGCTACTCAGGAAATCTTTCATCTGACAGGTCCTAGACATCTAGGAATACAGAATTGTATTAACAAGGCCTTTATAAACTTACCAAGATGTACAGTCACTGTTGGGTTCCTCTAGGGAAGAATCCAGGGATACCAGCTGCTCTCCATGACTCAGCAGGGCATAAAGCAAAGATATTCCAAACTACAAGTGATACACAGTCCAGGGCAAAATGAGTTCACTTTAGGCATTTAGTGTTTCTCTGGCGCTTCTCTCTTTCCAACTAAAAGACAGGGGTTGCCTATACAGATGGAGGCCAATCCCACAAGAGCTAGTCTTGAGAACTCTGACTTTTCCAAAGGAGGTACTGAATTTTCCACAGGCCTTTCAGACCTGACTAAATAGAGAAATCAGTCTGTAGGTAAGAAATGGAACTAGGAATCAGATGCAAGTAGTTTCTAGACCCTACTTTGAGAAGCAGTACTTTAAGCAAAGATCTTCAGAGGGGGGAAATACAAGTCACTAGGAGATTAACATAAAATGTCAGAACTTCTAGAGTATTACCCTTAAAGACTTACCATCGTGTGCTGGAAGGGGGAGTGTAGTTCAATGGTACAGTAAGTGTTTAGTATGCACAAGACCTTGTTTGTATAGTCACCATAAATAAAAGACCAATATTATATATGTAAAATTTGTAAACATATTCATGTGTGGGGTGTCCTAGAGTTGTTTTTGTTTTGAGACAGGGTCTCAGTATGGAGCTCTGGCTGGCTTGGAATTCACTATGTAGACCAGGCTGGCCTCAACCTCACAGAGATTCACCTGTCTCTTCCTCCCAAGGGGGGAAAGGTGTGTGCCAGCACACTGTGCTCTCTCAGAATTTCTTACTAAAAGGGGTTCGCAATAAAAATTTGAAGAACTTTGTTGTAGAAATTCACACCACTACCACGAGCAGGGGTTCTCTCAGAAAAGGTGTGTACTTTCTTGTTATATTGTCTGAGGTAGCCCAGGCTGGCCTTGAAGCTATTGTATAGCCTTGAACTTCAGATCCCCTTGCATCCACTTCCCCTTATAGGTGTGTACCATCACACCTGGTTTATGTACCATCATACCAGAGCTTCATGTATGCCTGGAAAACCCTACCAACCGAGCTATATCCCCAGCCCAAGATATGTATTCCTGCTCTGTGACTACCAGGAACTGAAGAGTTTTGGCCCTGCCCATCCCATTTTCCCTCCATGATCCAACAAACTTCAGCACAGGCTCAGAAATAGGTGCAAGCCAACATAGTAAGAGAGAAAAAGAATGAAGAGAAAAGGGGGAAGGGAAGGGAGGGGAGAAGAAGAGAACGATGAAGGAAGGAGGAAGGAAGGAAGAAAAAATAAAATGTATAGAGTGTCCCCAACACAACTCCAGATTGTCTCTCTGAGAATGGGACGAAGTAACTGGTATTTAAGCTCTCCAGATGAGCCTGTGCTCACTAGAACATTTTTTTTTTTGTATTTTTGAGAAAGGGTCTCCCTTTAGTCCCAGATGGCCTGGAGCTTGCTATGTCGACTAGGATGGCCTTGAACTCACAAAAGATCCACTTGCCTCTGCCTCCCAAGTGCTGGGATTAAAGGCATATGCCACCACACCCAGCTTTTGCTCATTTCTGAGACAGTTTCACTATGCATTCTAGAGTGGCCTGACACTGACTCTGTAGCTTAGGCTTCCCCACTACTGGGAATACACCATTTTACTCTGCAAGTTGAGACGTGCTGCTGAGGATAAGGTCTATACAGAGATGGGCCTATTCCTTCACTCAACCTTTTCTTGCGGTGCTATTTAGAAGCCGTCTGTAAAAGGCCTGGCATGGTGACACATGACAGGGGAGCGTCAGGAGTTCAAAGTCATCCTTGACTACACAGTGAGTTCCAGAGCAGCCTGAACTATATGAAACCCTAACTTACAAGATCAAACAAAAAGCAGTCTATGGAAAGAGCAAAGCAGCCCAGATGTTATTACCTGATTCTGAAGTACCACAGCAACTGGCCGCTCCGAGGAACCAGGTGCTAGCAACATGAGACCTTGAAGTCCTTGGAGGAGTTGATGGAAGGTCAGATGATTTATATATTTGCCCAGAGGTTTGAATAACATGTGTAAAACCTGCAAGAAGATCACTAAGTACCTCTCCCAATGCCACCATAACTTCATCTCAAACCTTGCCTCACTCAAGCCCTGTCAGGGCTGACCAGCTTTTATCGCCTTCCTGATCAGGTTCCTTACCAAGCCTAATGCCGTTCATAACTCTCCATCCCTCAAAGAGTCCTGTACTACCTGCTGTTTTACAGTGCTTTTCTTTCTTTTTTTTTTTGGCCTTTTCGAGACAGGGTCTCCCTGTAGCCCCAGCTGTCCTGGAACTCACTCTGTAGACCAGGCTGGCCTTGAACTCACAGAGATCCGCCTGCCTCTGCCTCCCGAGTGCTGGGATTAAAGGCGTGCACCACCACGCCTGGTCAGTGCTTTTCTTTTTTCTTTTCTTTTCTTTTCTTTTCTTTTTTCTTTTCTCTTTTTGAGACAGTGTCTTCCTGTAGCCCCAGCTGTCCTGGAACTCACCATGTAGACCAGGCTGGCCTTGAACTCACAGAGATCCACTTGCTTTTGCCTCCCAAGGGCTGGGATTAAAGATGTGTGCCACCACACTCAGCTACAGTGCTTTTCTTTAGGAAATAGACTCAACCCTCATCCTGGGATCCTTATCTCCTCTCAAGCTTTGTTGTTCACTCATACCTCTATTGTACTTGAAGATGATCTAATGATTTTATGGTATCGTGTTCTGTAACTTCCTCACCTGAAGGAGTGGGCAGCACTACTCTACACCTTACTGGGCATCTCTAGGTGGTGGGGAAATGGAGGGGAGGAAAGATCCCTAACCCATTGAGACTACCTTCTTCTCTACGTCACCTGGTCAACTATGTCCCTCTGGATCAGGAGAGGCAGATGGTGAGTGATATATAGAAGAAGGCTAACAGCTTGATCATGGGACAGGAAAGGGAGCAGCCGAGCCACCAGAATTTTCCCCTTCCTCACAGATAGCACCTGTAGAAGGCTGTCTGTCGTCTCCCTGAAGGGAAGAGAGTGTTTTCAGAGTTGTGTCCAGAACATGTGCTTCTACCATGTGCTGCATTCCAGGAGGGAAGGCCAACAGCAAGGCGAGAGTCTGCCGACCCTCCCTCCTCAGGCTGGAGTGGGACACTCCCATACCTCCCTCCTCAGGCTGGAGTGGAACACTCTCATACTCACTCCAGACTCTTCTGCCCCTGATTCTTTAAGGCCTGGAAGAGCTTCTCAACTTGGTTGCTCTCTTGTCCAGAGTAGCAGCGTTGTGGAAACCCAACCTTGTGGCTCTCCTCTATCTCTAGTAACTGAAGGAACATCTGAGAATTTGACAGTGGGAGAAGAGTTACCTGAGCAATACCCCATCCTCAAAGTCAAGAGCACCTCCAGTGAGCCCCTTCTTACCTTCTCAATCTGGGATAATACTCGAAGCCTCTGACTGCTTGTAGCTCCTGAATCCTAGAAAAAGAGAGTACCTGGCCATCAGCCATACCACGAATGCAGCCGGAAGGGCTGGACACAAAGGCTAACCACACTGCTTTCTCAATCTTAGCTCATAGACTAAACTGAAATATGAATGTGTTCTAGATAACATGGGGCAGAAAAAAAATGTTCTGGGAATACAGCACCCTACCTGCTCTTGAGTTCCATGAGATACAGCATCAATAGCTCGACGAGGGCTAAAACATGTTGATACAGCCACCTGGCCCAGAGAACCTTCAATTCGAACCACTGCATGAAAAGAGTCAGGAGGCAAATGGTATCCCTCATCTGTGGATGCTAGCACCAATTACCTAGTTGTATGGCAAACTGAGCAATGTTAATGTGATCTGAAAACAACTGTGCTCTTATATTGTGAATCCCTTAAAAAAATAAAAAATTTTAAAAAAGAAAAGAGGAGGGTCATGGTCCCTTGTAGGAAGGACCCCTCCATCCACCCAATGGCCAACCCAAGCCACAGTCTAGCCATACCTGATTCATAAACTTCTGCCTTCTGGATGTAAGGTGTGACCAGCTTGAGAGACTCAACCCTGTTCTTTTGTCCCAGCAGCTCTTCATCTGCTTGTTTCTTTTCTAGCTTCTGATAATATTTCTGAGTGTCCAGGGAATAGACGAGAGTGTGTGAACATTTATAAGACTCAGAAGTTTACAGAGGTGGACATGTATGTTTCCAAGGTACATAAGGAAAATTCTCAAAGGATGGAGACAAAACTTAAGTATTTAGGAAATTGTAAATAATCCCATTTGACTGTGGTGTAGGAGAATAGAAGAGAAAGCTTGGGATGTCAACTTTAGAAATATTGACTTTATCTTCTGATTGAACAGGCAGGGCCTGTATAAGCTGATGAGGATCAGAGAAGGCCCAGGAGTCCTGGCTCATTTAGCCATGGTCAAAGAATGGGACTAGAGGCCCAGGGCTCACCTGGTAGTAATAATCATCTAGGCGGGAGTTCTCGCTCTGCAGCTGAACCATCTGCACTTTGATCACCCAGTCCTTCTCTTTTCGAGTCATGAGGTTAGCATAGGGGTCTGGCTGCTGAGACCAAGGCTTCTGGGCTAGAAGACTTCGGACCAGGAGAAACATCCCTTAAGACTTACCCACCCCTGTTATAGTGAACCTCCCAAGGAGGGGAGAGCATACAGTAGAGTGCTCTTGGAAGGATGGGAGGGTCCAGCGATGGGCAACAGGGCCCAAGTCTCAGTTACGAGGTAGTTTGGGGAAGCTGCCTGGGTCACAAGGAAATACCCAGCCCACAGTCGGGCTCTCCTTGCCCTGGCCCTCATCTAAGCTTTACCTTGGTTTTTGCCTCTGCTGCTGCAGTAAGATCCGTTGGTGCTGAGGATGGAGCTGGGTCAGACGACTGGGAAAGCTTAAAAGGAAATCAGCTGGGTGGAATTCAACTCTCTGCTCCACTCTTCAACCATTCCATTCATTCAGCCTAGTAAACTCAGGTGGACATCTAAGGAAGCTCTATCAGTTTACATGCCGCCCCCCAAATCAGGCAACATCACAGTTCTGATTTCCCCATCCCAAGTTCTACTTTCCTGCAGTTGGCCTGCAGAAAATCTAGGCATAGTAGGAAATCCTTTGGCTTGGCTGTTAGTAGTTCCGAATCTGTGTCTCAGTTCTGTCATGCTAGCTGACATCTCTAATCTGTGTCTCAGTTCTGTCATGCTAGCTGACATCTCTGATCTGTGTCTCAGTTCTGTCATGCTAGCTGACATCTCTAATCTCCTCAGAGCTCTGTTTCCTCAGCTGTGAGGGAGCAGGCACTGGACTATGCTTCAGATTTTTGTGATTTTCTTTTTAAAAAATTTTTTATTGCTGGGCATGGTGGTGCACGCCTTTAATCCTAGCACTCGGGAGGTAGAGGCAGGCGGATCTTTGTGAGTTCAAGGCCAGCCTGGTCTACAGAGTGAGTTTCAGGACAGCTGGGGCTACAGGGAGAACCTGTCTCAAAAAGACAAAAAAATATTTTTATTATTTTATGTGTATGAGTGTATTGCCTACATGGATGTAAGTGCACCCATGTCGTGCAATGCTCACAGAGGTCAGAAGAGGGCGTAGGATCCCCTGGAACTGGAGTTGTGGACTGTCCTTAGCTGCCATGTAGGTGCTGGGAATCAAACCCTGGTCCTCTGCAAGAGCAGACAGTGCTTTTAACCACTGAGCCATCTTTCTAGGTCCCTGGTAGTGATTTGCTATAAATATTTTTTTCCTATAGCAACCGATAGGAGGTAGAAGTCCTTGGTTACCATGTCCTGTGACCTCTGGGGGGAATGTAGCTTTCCATGATGCTATGTCCTTGAACTGGTACCTGAGCTTATGGGGCCATGAGGTCAGCACACTGCTGAAGGCAGTTGAATCTGGTGAGGGCTGGCAAGGTCCAAAATGCCAGGCTGGAGAGCTGGATCTTGGAAATGTGGGCTGAAAAGGAATTGGCAACAGATAGTCCAGGGGCTTCTCATTTGAGAAGACTACAAGAGGAAGACAGAACCAAGAGAGAGGATGCTCAGTTCATGTCCTAACTCTGCTCCTTACCTGCCTGTTCCCCTCACCTAACGTTTTCTGTACTGGGAACCATGAAGCCTGGTGAGGAGAGCCACACTGTGCTCCTGCCCTCATTTTGACAGTTTGTCACCTCCTAAGAAGCATCTCTTCTATCCATGGCAATATGGGGGAGGGGAAATGTGCTTTTTAATGCCCCTCTTTCTAATAGTCTCTCTTGAGCTCCGTCTTCAGCCACTGGGGTCATGCTCATCTGCCTGTTTTCTGCCTCACCTAAGATTACCTTGTAGTTCTCCCTACAGGATTTCCTGGTCTTCAGATTCTTTCCTCCCAATCCACCATGCCACACACTCCTCTTCTGTAATTGAGAGGAGGTGTTCCTTCCAGCCCTAAGTTCAGCACTGATCATCTTCTGAGATATTTTGTAAGGTAGGAGCAGGGATCTACTTTGTCCTGTCTCCTAAGAATGGCAGTTGTCCCAGTACCACTTACAGAGACCATCTCTATATGTGAGTGGATACAGCACCTGTCCTTCCCAGGCTGTTGTACGTGATGGGACTGTTCCTTCAGCCCATACCCACACCTCATTTTGGGTGCTTCATCTTCAGTGCAAGGAGAAGGGTATATTGAAGATAATAGAAAAGACAACACTTTCAGGAATGGAAACCTCATCTCAGGATGGGGACTAGAGCATACCTGCCACAGAAAGTGGATGGAGGCTGGTGACATCCCCAAAGGACTGGGGACCTTGAATTCAGGGGAACAGAAAGGAAGAAATTCCAGGCTCAAATGGGCCCCCGTGGTGTTATCTGCGTTCGTTTGTGTCCACATGGACAGCAGAGGGGCACCAAAGCCAGTCATTTCAAGACTCAAGATAGTAGCCGGCTGACTTTGCCCTTCATGTTCTAGGCCAAATGGGCCAGGATCCTTTCCCCTGAGCAGATGACTAGCATGTAGGAGTAGGCCACAGGGGGGCTGGGTCACCTCCCTTCAACAGGGAAGTCCTTATCTTTCTGTCCTGGCCAGAAATTTAAGGGAGCAAACAACCAAGAATGGTCTACCAAGACACGAGAGCACAAAGTGACTCCCCAGTCATAGGGCCAGGCCCTATAAGGGATACACGATCCTGCTAGTATGTTTCGTCCATGCACACATGCACATGCACAGAGGCATGGTGTACATGTGGAGGTCTTCAGGCTCTCTCTATTTTTGTTTGAGATGGGATCTCCCAATGGCCTGGGACTTTGCCTTGTAGGCCAGACTAGCTGGCCCTTGGGCTTCCAGGATCCTCCTGTCTCTACCTCCCACCTTGTGGGAGCTGGGATTACAAGGATACACTGTGGAGGCCAGGTTCTCACAGACGTTCTGGGAAACTGAACTCAGGTCTTCATACTGCAAGGCAAGCACTTTACCAGCTGACTCATCTCCCTGGCCCAGGTTTTCGTTAAGACTGGATCTCTCTATGTAGTTCAGACTGGCCTGCAACTCATGATCCTTCTGCATCTACCTCTGGAGTGGCAGTGCTAAGATTAAATGTATCACCCAGATTGGGATCGGGTTTTAAGGTGAGGACAGTTATAGATACTTACATGGGAAACAGGAGGAAAGAGGGAAGGAGAATGTACTAACTCAGGGTCAGGCCTGAACTAAACCATCTTAATTCAGAATCTGTCTTACAAAGTAGAGGTGAGGAGTGCAGTACCGAAAGACAGTCTTTGAACTTCTGACAGTTCAGGACAACTTTTTCCAAACCCACCTGCATTGGTAGCTGGTTATTTTGGATGGCACTGTGTATAGCTGAGTCCCTAAGATCATTCTCTTCCTTCTCTGGGTCTAGATGCACATCTTTATTCTCTTCTTCTTCCTCTAATTGGAAGGCAGACACCAACCTTTCCTCAGGAGCGAAGGAAACACAGAACTTGCTTGGCCTCTGCAGTACACGCAGACCTATAGAAGATGGAGACTCTGGTGTGAGAAATCTATCTACACACTCATAGCACTTCTGGTCATAAGCCATCTCTAGAACCATTTTCTTTTCTTTTTTTAAACATTTTTTCCTTTTCTTTATTTTTATTTCATGTCTATGAGTATTATGTCTACATATGTTTAAGTGCACCCATGTTGTGCAATGCCTGAGGGGGACAGAAGAGGGTGTTAGATCCCCCTGGAAATGGAGTCACTGTTATTTGCTGCCATGTGGGTGCTGGGATTTGAACTTGTGTCTTCTGTTAAAGAACCACCAGTGCTCTTAACCACTGAGCCATCTCTCCAGCCCCTAGAACAATTTTCAAACATTATATCTGTATGTATGGATTCTCAGCAGCCCCTCTGCCCCTAGGATGTGCCTAAACCACCCACCACAAATGCAAACAGAATCTGGCAGGAGCCAAATCTCTTCACTTTCCACATTCCCTTTTCAATGGTCTGATTGGATACCACAGGCTTCTTTCTTCACCTGCTCTCCCAAATCCAGCAAAACCTTCTGTTGCCTCTTTAAATGAACTGGTATCAGCTGCCCTGACTCACTGTAATTTAACTTTGTATGCCAGATAGTGCACTCTATGTGTTTATCGAACAGTCATACGAAGCTGTCAAGACTGTTCCTGAGAATTTTATAACATGGGCAAGGGAAATAAAAGCCCAGAAAAATCAATCTCAGTATCTAGAACTTGGAAGAGTTTACGGTCATGTTCACTGATTCTGATTCCCTAAATATGCTGATGCACACCAGCTTGACTCTACTCCTGGGCTTTTTTTAATTTAATTTTATTTATTTTGTATGTGTATGAATGTACTGTCTGCATGTAGGTCTGTGCACCTGTGTCGTGCAATGCGGTGGAGGTCATAAGAGGGTGTTGGGTTCCCCTGGAACTGGAGTTAAAGATGGTTCTCAGCCACCATATGGGTGCTGGGGATCAAACCCGGGTCCTCTGCAAGAGCAGTTGGTGCTCATAACTGCTAGGCCATCTCTCCAGCCCCAGTCCTGGACTTTTTATATAGATACCCCAGCCCACTTCGGAATACCTTCAAGGCATTTCAACTGGGCAGCCTGGTGGGCTTCCTTGTCAGCTGTGTCCTCTACTGATACAGCATTGTCAGCCTTTGGAAGGGAAACCTAGGACAGGGAAGAGACCCAGAGACACCCTCCTCCTCAAGTCAAGATGGTCCCCCCCCAAAAAAAAAATCCATGGCCTCCTTTCAGCAAGGTGGTCAGAGAATTATTGACCCAAGGCCTCAGGAAGTGACGTAAGTCCTCCCCCTCCCATCTCACCAGCTCAGCTCCAACATGCAACTCTGCAAAGGGACAGAAATGAAGGACCTGGCTAAGTGCTGCAAGAAAACAACCAGCTGCTTTCTGTGCGCAGTGACAGCCTGTTGCTGAAACCCACCTCCTGACTGTTGCTGTCTTTCCCTCTTAGGTTAGCCATGGCAGCCTGGATCAGGGCCTGCTTGCTTATCCTGGCTTTAAAGGCTCAGTTCCTCCCCCTGATTACCTGTTAAAGGGCCAGTATGCTCCAAGCATGGGGATGTTGAATGAGAACCTGTTAAAGGGCCAGTATGCTCCAAGCATGGGGAAGTTGAATGAGAACCTGTTAAAGGGCCAGTATGCTCCAAGCATGGGGAAGTTGAATGAGAACCTGTTAAAGGGCCAGTATGCTCCAAGCATCGGGATGTTGAATGAGAACTCTAACAAAGAAAATCCTTAGTCAGGCATGCCTATAATTCTAGCACTTGGGAGGTAGAGGCTGGAGGTTCAGGAGTTCAAGGCTAGCCTCAGCTGCATAGGGAATTTGGAGCCAGCATGGGTTTCAACCCAACAACAACAACAACAACACACACACACACACACACACACACACACACACACACACACATATATACACAGACAAAGCAAAACTAAGAAAAAACTTAGCTTAGTGTAGTAGCCCACCCCTGTAATCCCAGATTTTGGGAGGTTGAGGCAGGGGGATTCCTTTGCATTTCAGGCTAGCTTGGTCTATATACAGTAAGTTATAAATTAGTCTGTACTGCAGAGTTTGGCCCTGTTTCAGAAGATAAAAAAATTAAATAAAACAACAAACAAACAAAATTACTGGTTTGTGGAAAAGACATTAGCTGCACATTTATCAGGACTGGCATTCAGGGGCAGCTATTTTATAAAAAGGCATGGTGGCACATGCCTTTAATCCCAGCACTTGGGAGGCAAAATTAAAAAATATAGTGTCCCTGACCCAAGCAAGCTTAAACCAGACAAAAACTGAGCATAGAAGTGGGGATGTGGGTCAGAACCCCCAATTTTAGCTGAGAAACTATTGGCAGTCAATGACTACTGGAAAATGGAGAGTTGTTTTTCTTTAAGGGAGTGACGCTAAATAGTGAACCAAGCTCTGGCGGATGGACTCACACCTAGGGACATTGGTGACACAAGCATGGCTCGATAGGCCTTAATATATGTGACAGAATGCATGGGATCAGTAGGACCCTTGAGGGGGCAGTAGGGGAGGAGGTCTAAAAATGATCAGGATATAGTGTATGAAATTTCCAAAAAAGTAAAAAGAGAATAGAGTCTCTGTGTTCCACATGCTTTAAAAGAACTTTGGTTCCATGTTATGAATACATAGGTTTTACTAAAAAAAAAAAAAAAAAGTACAGGAAGCTCTGGATGCAGCTGGGGTTTCTCAGCAATCAAGCTGAGAGGAAGTGCCTTTGAGATTCCCCTGAGTCCACTTTAGATGCTTGAACCCCCACCCCAGGTTGAATGAACTAGTTTGCCACATAGCTCTCATTGATGCAGGGCCTCTATAAATTTGGAAGCCAGAATTTAAGGGAAGGAACACTTTTGCATGAGATAATACAAACTTATTTCTTCTTGACTTCTTTAACAGAAAGCTCAGGGTTTAAAAGGAAGGAAGGAAGGAAGGAAGGAAGGAAGGAAGGAAGGAAGGAAGGAAGGAAGGAAGGAAGGAAGGAAGGACAAAGACAAGTGCGTGACTGCTGCCAGTGGGCCAACTGAAGAGCCGTTTGAGCAGCCTCTAACCCAACCGCTCTTACAGAGGACCCGGGTTAGATCCCCAGCACCCACATGGCAGCCAAGAACTGTCTGAAACTCCAATTCCAGGAGAACTCCAGTTCCAGGGGAATCCGACGCCGTCTTCTGACCTCCGCGGCATTGCACGACACGGGTGCACAAACTTGTATGCAGACAGTACATTCATACACATACAGAAATAAAAAAAAAAAAAAAAGAAAACCATGTGGCTTTGTAGACATTTTGAATACAATAAACACTGATGTAATTCCTCTATGTTGTGAATGTGAAGTGAGAGCTAGGCAAAGCACAGGCTGGTGATCCCAGCACTTAGGTGGAGATGAAGAGGATTGTAAATTCAAGGCCAGCCTGGGATATATAGCAAGACTCTATCTCAAAAAATAGAGAATGGAATGTAAATTGGAGCTTTGTTGTCAAGCTGATAGGCTGATGACTGTTGGTGCTACTAAGGGGAAACAATTGTTTCAAAGCTCTGCTACTGGCCAAAAACATATGGATAGGGGAAAAAACTTAAGTAGCTTTAAAGTTACTGAAAAATGTTTCTAATACCTGAATTGAGTTTAGGCATCTTTTGTTAATGTTACTGAGCTGCTTGTCCTATGAAGTTCTAGTAACTTGCTTTGGCATTATTAGCAAAAGAGCCAAAGAGTGAAGTTCAGAGTTTCAGCAGTGACTTATTTTGGTTGGTTGGGAGACTAGGTCTCAGGGAGCAACATTCCCTCTGGTCTTCCTGTAGTGACCAATACCAAAGCAGGTAGCTGAGCCTTCATCTTTATACTGTAGCCCATGCTGGCAGTTGGAAGTTTTTGATTGTGTGTTTTGTTTGTTTTAGTTTTAGTTTTTTGAAAAAGGGTCTCAAGGCTGGAGAGATAGCCTAGCAGTTAAGAGCACCTACTGCTCTTGCAGAGGACCTGGGATTCTATCCCCAGCACCCACATGGAGGCTGAGAACCGTCTTTAACTCCAGTTCTAGGGGAATCTGACACCCTCTTCTGACCTCCTAGGCATTGCACGACACAGGTGCACAAACCTACATGCAGACAGTACACTCATACTGTATTAGTCACTTTCCTGTTGCTGTGATAAAACACCATGACCAAAGGAACTTATAAAAGGAAGAGTTTGCCGGGCGTGGTGGCGCACGCCTTTAATCCTAGCACTCAGGAGGCAGAGGCAGGCGGATCTTTGTGAGTTCAAGGCCAGCCTGGTCTACAGAGTGAGTTCCAGGACAGCTGGGGCTACAGGGAGACCCTGTCTCGAAAAGACAAAAACAAAAAAGGAAGAGTTTATTTCAGCTTACAATTGATGGTTCCAGGGAATTAGAGTCCATTGTGGCGGGAGGCGTGGCTGCTGGATCTGGAGCAGCATGCTGAGGGTCACATCTTGCAAAGAGCACAGGAAGCAGAGAGAGGGTGACTGTAGACCATGAGGTTTGTTAAAACTCACTATGCGGGCTGGAGAGATGGCCTAGTGGTTAAGAGCGCCGACCGCTCTTGCAGAGGACCCGGGTTCGATCCCCAGCACCCACATGGCGGCTGAGAACCGTCTGAAACTCCAACTCCAGGAGAACTCCAGCTCCAGGGGAATCCGACGCCCATCTCCTGACATCCGCGGCATTGCGAAACGACACGGGTGCACAAACTTGCATGCAGGCCATAATTGGACACATACAGAAATAAATAAAATTAAAAAAAAAAAACTCACTATGCCTGCCCCCAGTGACACACTTCCTCCAGCTCGGCCACACACCCCAAGACCTCCAAACAGCGCCACCAACTGGGGACAAATGTCTGAATAACCTAGAGCCTATGGGGGACACTCATCCAAACCACCACACATTCCACTCCCTGGCCCCCATAGGCTCCTGACCTATAAAATCAAAATGCTTTAGTCCAACTTAAGTCCCCACCAGTCTTTACCAGTCTCCAATGCATTTAAAGTCCCGTCCAAAGTCTCCTCTGAGACTCGGGGCCAATCTCAACTGTAGCCCCTGTAAAATCAAAAGAAATTACAAACTCCCAACATACATGGAACGAATACACATTCCCATTCCAAAAGGGAGGATAGAGACATATGAGGAAACACTGGAACCAAAACAAGACCGAAAACCAGCAGGGCAAACTCAAGTCCAGTAGCTCACATCAACCTCTGGGACTTGACTTCCAAAAGGGCTTAGAGTGGCTCATTCTTCCAGCTTTGCTTGCAACATACATCTCTTTCTTAGGCTGGTACCACACCCTGTATGCAGCTCTTCTTGAAATATCTCACAGGTCTGGCATCTTGAATGTCTCCTTGGGGTCTCCTCTGCCAAACAGGATTCACATTCACAGCTCATGCAATGGCCCTGTCAGGGCCTACTTTATGCAGGGAACCCCTGCTGCGTGCTGCCTGAACCTTGGCAGGCTCTGAAACCGTGGAGGAAGAACTGATGACCCTTCACCTTGCAAACTTCATGCTCTAAAGCCAGCACCACTTGAATGAAACTGCCGAATTGGCTGCAAGTTCTTGGGGACCCTGACCCATTTCAACCACATTTGCAACTTTTCTCTGCCCGGGACTTGTTGGAGGATTAGCTGGGTGTGGTTTGCCCTGAAGGTACTGATTCGTTGTTTACTTGTAAATCTCCGGCCTCCCTTAATGCTTTACTCTCCTTATGAAAGGGAGCCTCTTCACATGCCTTGGCCCCCACCTTTAATCTTCCTAGTGCAGTTTTCAGACCAAACGTAACATTTTGCATTTCTTCTGCCCCATCTGCTCTTCTTCACTGTAGATCTGCACAATATCACCATTAAAAGCCACGCCACACATTTCTCATTAGGCTGTCTGAAATATCCTCCTCCAAAGACATCATTTTTCCCATTGCTTTTCAACTTAGCATCAGGCAAGCATTTGGGCTGCAAGCAAACTGCTGCCAGACTCTTTATCAAAATATCCCAGTTGCTGCCTAAGTCTTAATTTTCCCCTGGAACCACATCTTTTGCAGCCATGCTTTCTTCCAGGCCTCCACTAGAATGGCCCTTTAAGCTCTGCTTACAATAGTCAACAACCTTTCTAGTCCAAAGTTCCAAAGTCTTCCACATTTCTCCAAACATCCACATGGTCAGGTTCTTCACAGCCAACACCCCACTTCTGGTACCAATAACTGTATTAGTCACTTTTCTGTTGCTGTGATAAAACACCATGACCAAAGGAACTTATAAAAGGAAGAGTTTATTTGAGCTTACGATTGACGGTTCCAGGGAATTAGAGTCCATTGTGGCGGGAGGCGTGGCGGCTGGATCTGGAGCAGCATGCCAAGGGTCACATCTCGAAAAGAGCACAGGAAGCAGAGAGAGGGTGACTGTAGACCACGAGGCTTGTTAAAACTCACTAAGCCTGCCCCCAGTGACACACTTCCTCCAGCTCGGCCACACACCCCAAGACCTCCAAAAACAGCACCACCAACTGGAGACAAATGTCTGAATACCTAGAGCCTATTGGGGACACTCATCCAAACCACCACACATACACATACAAAAATAAATAAAATTATAAAAAAAAAGAAACAGAGTCTCTCTCCATGTAGCCCCAGCTAACCTGAACTCCCTATGTACACCAGGCTGGCCTCAATCTCATAGAGATCCACCTGCTTCTGTTTCCCAAGTGCTGGGATTAACCATGTGGGCCATGACACCCAGTCTCTGTTTGAAGTTTTGTTCAAGACCTAGTGGCTTTTGTGAAAGTCCGTTTCCCTTGCCTATAGCTCTCCTGGTCCTTTCTGTTTTCTAGATTCTTACTATACTTGGCCTGTGTTAAGTTTAGCCAAATCAAGGCTGTACTGGGCTTGGGACAAGAGTGAATGAAACAGACGTGTCCTGTGCCTCTTAGTGCTTCCAGAAGAAGAGGAAGAAGGAGGAGGAAGAGGAGGAGGAGGAGGAGGAGGAGGAGGAGGAGGAAGAGGAGGAGAAGCAGCACAAGCCAGGCATGGTAGCACACACTGGTAGCCCCAGACTCTCAGAAGGCTGAGGCAGGAGGATTGCTTGAGCCCAGGATTCCAGGCCAGTCTGGGCAACATAGTAAGTCTCAGTCAAAAACCAAATCACAGCAAACCAGAAACACACAAAAGACTGACCCGTAGACAGAATTATTTGACTAGATTTTTAACATATAAGAAATGTTTACATTTTCTATATAACATGGCTAAGAACTGCCCTAAGGAGAGATTTTTATTCTGTTTCAAGTTTATAGTCTAGGTCATGCTGGCTGTTCACCACAGAGGTCAATGAGCTAAGACAGGAGTTAACTCTTTATGTTTCCCCTCACTCAGAATCAGCTGTCTGAGAAGGCAGCACATTGACTCTAAAAGCCTTCCATTCCATCTCCAGCCCGCATTACACAGAGAGAATGTAGATGGCAGGACAGAGACAGCCAGTTATTCTGGAACTCAGTCTGCCCCCCAGCCCCAGGCAAGTTGGCCACATTTCCAGACTTCCAGTCTCTGCTTCTCTTGTTCCAGCCCCTTGGTCTTTTCCCTCACTCTGTAGTGTTGGTGCTCAGGCACTTCTTGCAAGGTTGAATCTAGTTTCTTCTATTATCAGTCTTGTAGTCCTCCAGGGCCATCTGGCCTTGGGTGTGGCCAACTCAGAGCAACAAACCATTAGCAGCATGTAGAGGCTAAACTAGTGATCACATGTACACGCTGATTCAATTCCTTTTACAATATGTAGTATACCATGTCTTTATTCCACCCGTACAACCCCCTATCATTCTCCACTGTCAGTAATAACTTGCTCTGTATCAGGAAAGACGCCAACCTGCCAGGTCTGTAACTTCATTTACATTTGTAATCCAAGGTAGCAAATTAAAGTTATCTGTCCATATATCGTAAAAGTTCTTATCTGTTGCAAGTTTTAGGCAAAGTTTATTGCTTTTTGTTTTGTCTTTGAGACAGGGTTTCCCTGCATTCCCAGTTGTCCTGGAACTCAGTATGTAGACCAGGCTGGCCTTGAACTCACAGACATCTGCCTGCCTCTGCCCCCTGAGTGCTGGAACTAAAGGTGTGTGCTACCACATCCAGCTTGTTGTTTGCATTTTTATTTTCTTATTTTTTTTATTCTTTTTTAAAATTTTATTTATTTTTGTATGTGTATGAATGTACTGTCTGCATATAGGTCTGTGCACCTGTGTCATGCAATGCCTCGGAGGTCAGAAGAGAGCGTCGGATTCCCCTGAAACTGGAGTCAAAGATGGTTCTCAGCCGCCATGTGGGTGCCATGTGGGTGCTGGGGATCGAACCCAGGTCCTCTGCAAGAGCAGTCAGTGCTCTTAACCGCTAGGCCATCTCTCCAGCCCCATTGTTTGCATTTTTAGAAAGGGCCTTTTACATTTTTTTTTATTTGTTTCACGAAAGTCTGAGAGGAATAAAATGTTACATTCCATCAAAAGTTGGCCAAGGTAACAGGACTTTCAATGCCATTCGACAGAGAACTATCTTTTCTCAGCAACAAGGTTAGAAGAAAGAGAAAGGCTGGGCGTGGTGGTGCATGCCTTTAATCCCAGCACTTGGGAGGCAGAGGTAGGTGAATCTCTGTGAGTTCAAGGCCAGCCTGGTCTATGTTGCGAGCTCCAGGCCAGCTGGGACTAAAGGGAGACCCTGTCTCAAAAAGACCAAAAAAAAGGTCACATTCCTGCTGAGTTGAATGCTGCTCTGGCACTGTAGTTAAATTAACCTCCTTCAAAACTTCACTGGTTAAGTGAGTGGTCTCTCAGCTTCGACTTTACAACATTTGGAGGTCCCACGGAGATTCATACATGCCACAGGTTGGAACTGCCAGGGCAGCTGCTGAGAGACATTCCACCACTGACTTTCCAGCAAATACCTAAGAGGAAACTCACACCATGACTATAAAAATGCCTGGAAGGGGGATGGAGAGATGGCCTAGTGGTTAAGAGCACCAACTGCTCTTGCAGAGGACCCGGGTTCGATCCCCAGCACCCACATGGTGGCTGAGAACTGTCTGTAACTCCAATTCCAGGAGAACTCCAGTTCCAGGGGAATCCAACGCCCTCTTCTGACCTCTGCGGCATTGCACGACACGGGCGCACAGACCTGCATGCAGACAATACATTCATACACATAAATAAAATAAAATAAAATAAAATAAAATTTCTAAAAAAAATGTCATTTTAAAAAATGCCTGGAAGGGGGCTGGAGAGATGGCTTAGTGGTTAAGAGCACCAACTGCTCTTGCAGAGGACCTGGGTTCGATCCCCAGCACCCACATGGCGGCTGAGAACCGTCTTTGACTCCAGTTCCAGGGGAATCCGTCACCCTCTTCTGACCTCCATGGCATTGCATGACATGAGTGCACAAACCTACATGCAGACAGTACATTCATACACATAAAAAAAAAAAAAAAGCCTGGAAAGCAGATTCTGAGTNGCACAGTCCTGCTGGGCACTCCTGAAGACCTCATAGAACGTACCTCAGCATTATGGCTTGTTAGCTGTGGGATTTGTCTCAGACACAAACTGTTGGCCACTTATTGCAAAGGCTCAGTTTTTTGTTTCTCAGAAAGCATTGAAGTAAGGTACCTCACAGTCCTGGGTCAGAAGTATAAGGTATTTGTGCCAGAGTGTACATCTACTACAGAAAGCAAGGCTTACCTTTAAATTTACAGGAAAGGAAAGCAGTTAAAATTACTTGTTGTCTACTTGAAGTTTTTCGGTTCTCGCCTTATCCTTATCGTAACTATCAAATTCTGAGATATCAACTAGCTGGAAAATGTTTATTGTTTCATGGCGTATAGCTAGTCCCCAACTTATGGTGGTTTGACCAGCAATTTTCATATCAGTTCCAAAGCTTCATGCATTCAGTAGAAACTACTTTGAATTTCAAATGTTCATCATTTCCTGGGCTATCAGTGTGTGGTACAGGATATTCCATGAGGCCTAACTGCAGGCAAATGCCAGTGTTCTGAGCATGGCTGAGGTAGCTAGGCTGAGCTAGGATTATGGTAGGTGTACTGAATATGCAGCTAAGGGTGGGTAACAGCCCCCTTGTATGTCAAGGGGCTCCTCGACATACAAGGGGGCTGTTATGGATAACATATGGACAACAAAAAGTTCAAGGTGTTTTTAAGTTCAATATACAACTAACTCATTTTTTTTTTAGACAGGGTCTCCCTGTAGCCCCAGTTATCCTGGAACTCACTCCATAGACCAGGCTGCCTTGAACTCACAAAGATCCGCCTGCCTCTGCCTCCCAAGTGCTAGGATTAAAGGCGTGCGCCACCACATCCGGCCGGCCCATGCATTCTTAACTCACTTGTCAGATTTATTAACCAGTGAGTAAATTCTATCAAACTCATGGTGCTAAGGACCCAATACAACTCCCTCCCTAGCAGAGATCATTCCATCTTGGAAACACCAACTGTGGTCGATTCTTATGAACTTCCTTCAAGGATTTGAAGACCTCAGAGAGAGGGAAATGAGATAGAGGATTATTGAGATAGAGGATTACAAAAACTCAGGGATAGTGTTCTCAGATACCATTAAGGCCCTTTTCCTTAGTCATTCTAGGAATGATTGGTTTGCTTGCTTCTCGAATTTCTCCTTGATTGGTTAACTTTAATTGTTGTCTCTTGCTTCTGTAATTGGTTTGATGCTTTGTGCACTACCCTTTGATTGGTAACTTTAACGGTGGTGTTAAAATCTGATTGGCTGGTGTATTTGATTGGTAACTTTAATTGTGATGCTAACTTCTGAGTGGCTGTTGTACTTATAAATTGCCCTCTAACCTGCACCTTGTGGTCACATTCCTCCAGAGTTGAGGGTCAGTCTGGTGTTGTAATTAAATTAAACCCTCCTTTAAAACTAAAAAAAAAAAAAAAAAAAGAAGAAGAAGAAGAAGAAGAAGAAAGAGAAAATATACAGAAAGCCAAAAGTCAGGCTGGAGATCAGGCTGGAGATATGGCTCAGTGGAGAAGGCACAAGTTGAAGCTGGGTGTTCAGACACTCAGAAGCCACACACACACACACACACACACACACACAGGCATGCAAACCACGAACATACATACACACAGGCACACAAACTACGAACATACATACACACATGCAAAAAAAAATGGGGGAGAGAGAAGGAGAGAATTTTGATTTTTTTATGTTAACCCTATAATTAGTTTGCAATACAAAAGGATTCTTCTGGGGAATTGAGGGATAGCCAGCAGCTTTTTTTTTTTTTTTAAGAAGCATAATCATAGATCACTTTGCCAGAACATGGCTCAATGGACTGCCCTGGAGTAGAGGCCCCACCACTCATTTTAACAGTCAGAGCTCAGAAATAAAGCAGACAGAACAGAAAGGAATCTTTAAATTTGCCCATAATCCCCAAATGAGAACAGAACCAAGGTGCTTTCTAACCAGAGGCCAAACAAGTCTCCACCTAGTTTAGACTAGAAAGTGTAGTGATTTGGTCTGTTAAGTGCAAGCTACGGAGAGTGTCAGGGAGCAGGGGAAGTCCTGAAGTGAAAACATTTGGTGGTTACTTGGAAATTTTCCAACTTGGAACTCCAGGGCTCCCAAGTCCGGGCACCAATCAGGACTCTTTATTAACTCAGCGACTTACTGGGAAGTCCCAAAGCCCTCCCAGTAGTCAGCAGAATATGTAACCTGAATCCCTGAGCTAGTGATACCTGTTACCTCCAGAGGTTGATGAGAAGAGGCAAGAGCTGAATCTTTCAAGATGTGCTTTATTCAGTCTGAGAAGGCAGCATGTTGGAACCCTAAAAATTGCTTTCCCTCCCATCTCCAGCCAGCACATTACAAAGGGTAAAGGCAGATGGGAGACAGAGACAGTCATTCTGGAGTTCAGACTTGCCCCTGGTCGGAAGGTCAGCCACATTTCCCAGACTTGTGAGCCTCTGCTTCTCTTGTTATCCCTTGGCCTCAGGCACATCTTTTAGTTTGTTTATTTATATTTTATGTTTATGAGTGTTTTGCCTGCATGTATTTAAGTGCACTTGTGTCATGCAATGCCTATGGAGGCCAGAAGAGGGCATCGGATCCCCTGGAACTGAGTTATGGACAGTTAACTACTATGGGAGTGCTAGGAACTAAACCTGGGTCCTCTGCAAGAGCAGCCAATGCTCTTAACTGTTGAGCCATCTCTCCAGCCCCATCTGGCACTTCTTGAAATGGTTAGTCTAGTCACAGTCTAGATACAGGAGTTAACTTGCCTGTATCAGGGGTTATGGATTGGGGTAGGGGGCCATAACTCAGAACAATCCATTAACAGTGTGTAGGTATTAAACTATTAATAAAACGGGCATGCAGATTCCTTTTACACTATGGAGTACATGTGCCGTTATAACAGAATATAGAAGTCCCATAGCATAACAAATATTCTTTATTTTTATATCTAAAAATACCTTTTAGGCTCTGTCAGTGTCTTGAGCTGAGTGTGGTGGTGCACACCTATAGCCCGGCACTCAGGAGGTGAAGGGCAGAGGCCAAGGAATTTAAAGCCTATATGAAATCCTGTCTCAAACTCATACACACAGACACACACAGACACACACAGATACAGACACACACACACACACACATACACACACACACACACACACACACACACACACAATCAGTGTCTACATGTCTACTTCCAAAGGGACTTTGGCCGATAGTTCCACAAATAGGGAATTCACAAAAGAAGAAATGGAAACAACAAATAAATATATATGAACTGCTCAACCTAATCACTTTGTTTTACTTTTTGTTTTATTTTGAGACAGGGTCTGCCTGTAGCCCCAGCTGGCCTGGAACTTGCTTTGTAGAACAGGCTGTGCTCTGTTTAACAGAGATCTGCCCACCTCTGCCTCCTGAGTGCTGGGGTTAAAGGTGTGAGCCACCACACCCAGCTCCTAATAACCTTTTAAGAATATAAATTAAGGGCTGGAGAGAAGGCTCAGCGGTTAAGAGCACCTACTGCTCTTGTAGAGGACCCGGGTTCAGTTCCCAGCACTCACATGGTGGCTAAGAACCATCTTTAACTCCAGTTCCAGGGGAATCTGATACCCTCTTCTGACCTCCGAGGCATTGCATGACTCGAGTGCACCAACCTACATGCAGACAGTACACTCATACATGTAAAAAATAATAAATAAATTTTAAAAAAAGAATATAAATTAAGACAAATTTTCAATGGCAGTAATCATCTTAGGGAAAGACATAGGCAGATAAGAATCTGTATTATGTTAGGGCAGGAGGTATAACTTGGTACAGAGACTCTGGAAGGGAACTTCATGATGTGTAGGATGAGTTTTAACAAGGAAAAACTGGAAACAGCCTCATGTAAGGACTGAGTAAAAAAGCATGGGATAAGCCAAAAAAAACCAAAAAAACCAAAAAACCAAAAAACCAAAAAACAAAACCCAAGGGTCGACAGCAAGGAAAAACACAAGACAAGAACCTTCTCTGTTGGCGCTGCGTCACAGTCTAAAGGATAAAGTTCACATTCTTTTCCTTGGTTCCAAGGTCCTCGGCTGGCTGCTCTTCAGTGCTTTCAGGGAGAGTTAGTTGCTATTCTGTTATCATGACTTATTTACAGGTCTATAAACTACAGTCCATGAGTTCCTCAGCAGAACGTCCCCTGTGCTTAGCAGGTAACAGCTCAGTAAGGAATCAATGAATAATCAAATGACTGTGGTAGGTGGAAGCATGTGGGTGAGGCAAAGGAGAAAGACAAAGGTTTGGACATGTTCGTCCTGGGTCTAAAGGTCCTCTCTGGTCACACTCCCTTCTCAGCACTGTGAGCCTCAGGTAGGGCAGAGACGGTGTGGCCCATATGGAGTATGGTATCTGTGAAATAACTTAGGTCACAAGCCGGGTGTGGTGGCGCACGCCTTTAATCCTAGCACTTGGGAGGCAAAGGCAGGCGGATCTTTGTGTGTGAGTTCAAGGCCAGCCTGGTCTACAATGTGAGTTCCAGGACAGCTGGGGCTATAGGGAGACCCTGCCTCGAAAAGACAAAAAAAAAAAAAGAACAACTTAGGTCAGCACCATCAGGGCTGAAGCTAGTCATTCTCATGGTGTGCTGGGCCCACATCACCAGCGCTGACCCAGCTCGGATGAGGGTGGTGAGAGGAGAGGAGGACCCAGATCCCAGCCAAGGCTCTAGCAAAATTCCAGCTCCCCTCAGCTACACAGAGCTGAGTGTTCCCCAAATGCTCTGCAAAGCCAGAGTCTAGTTGGTCAAAAGGCAAACTAGACTTTGAAAAGGCAAATATTTATCTTGAACTGAGTTTTTGGTAACTATGCCCAAATCTGCATGCTTCTGGAAAAGGGGGCTGAATTGGTTTTGTATTGCTACTACAATGAACAGCCACAGACTTGGTGGCTGAAAAAAACACAATTTGCCGGGCGTGGTGGTGCATGCCTTTGACTCAAGGCAGAGGCCGGTGGATCTCTGTGAGTTTGAGGCCAGCCTGGTCTACAGAATGAGCTCCAGGCCAGCTGGGACTAAAGGGAGACCCTGACCCCAAAATACCAAAAAAAAAAAAAAGAAAGTTCTGGTTCTTCCACAGGAATTCTTGTCAACATTTACTATTTCTGTTTTAAGTGTTCACTGGAAAAAACTTTCTAGGAAATCATATAAACAATAAAACCCCAAACCAACTAGTTAGTCTCCTGGAAGCTAACACTATTAAGTTGTCATGTTTGCAGATTTCCAAAGGACATGGTGTAGTTTCCAAAGATGCCCCCCTATGTACATAGCGCTCTTTAAAAAAAATTATCTAGGGCTGGAGAGATGGCCTAGCGGTTAAGAGTGCCAACTGCTCTTGCAGAGGACCCGGGTTCGATCCCCAGCACCCACATGGCGGCTGAGAACCATCTGTAACTCCAATTCCAAGAGAACTCCAGTTCCAGGGGAATCCGAGACCCTCTTCTGACCTCTGCGGCATTGCATGACATGGGTGCACAGACCTGTATGCAGACAGTACATTCATACACAAAAATAAATAAATAATAAATAAATAAAACATTAAAAATTATCTATCTCTCTATCATCTACCTATCTATCTATCTATCTATCATCTATCATGTGTGTTGTGTGTGTGTGTGTGTGTGTGTGTGTGTGTGTGTGTGTGTTGTGGGGGAGAGAGCACACATACATGTGGAGATCAGAAGATAACTTGCAGAACTTGGTTCTTTCCTTCTACCACGTGGGTCCCAGGGACTGAACTCAGGTTGTCAGGCTTAGCAGCTTGAGCCAGCTCACTGGCTTCTCTTGTCTTAGAAACAATAGTTCTAGTCTCTTTCATTCTCATCATCCAAAACATGCCATAAACGGAAGTTCAAGAAAAATACAGGAATTACTCATATTTAGGAAACTGAAAAATAAAATAAAATTTTCTTAGTCTCTGGTTTTTGTTTGTTTGAGACAAGTGCTTACTGTATCGTCCAGGCTGGTCTTCAATGCCGAGTCTTAAGAAGTCCTGCTCCAGCTTCCCCGGGGCCTGGGACTCCAGTGTGTGCCCCTCTCTCTGCTTCCTCACTGTCTTATCTTGAACTCACAGAGATCACCTGCTTTAGCCTCTCAAGGGCTGGAATTAAAGGCATGTACCACCATTCCTGGCTCTTTCCTGGTTTTAAAATTGGTTTCTGACTCCAGTTCCAGGGGAATCTGACACCCTCTTCTGACCTCCGCTGCATTGCACAACACGGGTACACAGACCTGCATGCAGACAGTACATTCATACACATAAAAAAATTTTAAAAATTTAAAAAATTAAATTGGTTTTATATAGACACCCCCCCCCCCTTTTTGACATAGTCTTATTGTGTAGCTACTACTGTGTAGCTAAGGCTGGACTGGAACTTGGTACATAGAGGAAGCTGACTTTGAACTCAGAGAGATCAACCTGCCTCTACCTCTTGAATGCTGGGATTAAAGGTTTACATGACCAGGCCCAGCTTAAACTCTTTTTTCTTTTTGAGACAGGGTCTCCTTGTAGCCCCAGCTGTCCTGGAACTCACTATGTAGAGCAGGGTGGGCTTGAACTCACAGAGATCTGCCTGCCTCTGCATCCCAAGTACTGGGATTAAAGGCATGTGCCATCATGCCTGGTTTAAATTCTATGATGCAGTAAAACCAGAAACTGGCAGGAAAAAAACAAACCAAACAAACAAAAAGGCCTGTATTTTCCTATACTTCTAAAGCATTTTCTAGTATAATTCACTAATAATTTATAATGCAATTCAATCCTTAATTTTTTAAATTATTTTTGTGTTTATGAGTATATTTCCTGCATGTGTGTAAGTACATCTATGTCGTGCAATGCCCATGAAGGTCAGGAGTTGGATCTCCTGGAACTAGAGTTACAGGCAGTTGTTAGTTAGCCACCACGTGGGTGTTGGGAATTGAACCCTGGTCCTCTGTAAGAACACTCAGTCCTGGGCTGGAGAGATGGCCTAGCGGTTAAGAGTGCCGACCGCTCTTACAGAGGACCCGGGTTCGATCCCCAGCACCCACATGGCGGCTGAGAACCGTCTGAAGCTCCAATTCCAGGAGAACTCCAGTTCCAGGGGAATCCGAGACCCTCTTCTGAACTCCGCGGCGTTGCATGACACGGGTGCACAGACTTGCATGCAGACAGTACATTCATACACATACAGAAAATAAATAAAATTAATAAAAAAAATTATTTAAAAAAAAGAACACTCAGTCCTTTTAACCACTGAGCAGCATTTCAATTCTTTTTAAAAAATTTTTAATGTGTATGAGTGTACTGTCTATATGTAGGTTGGTGCACCCATGTCCTGCAATGCTGAGGAGGTCAGAAGAGAGTATCAGGTGGTTCTTAGCCGCCATGTGGGCGCTGGGGATCAAACCCGGGTCCTCCGCAAGAGCGGTTGGCGCTCTTAACCGCTAGGCCATCTCTCTAGCTCCACATTTCAATTCTTAAGTGTGCTAAATTAAATTTTTAAAGTGGAGGTGGGGGAAATATCTTAACTCATACCTTTATGCACAACCATTATCCTAGTTCAGAGTTATAGAAATGGTAGAAAACTAGTAAAATATTAATTACAATACTTTTTAAACATTATTGGTATCATATTATGCACAGAAAGAGTCTCTTTCTATCACCTCATTTTATAAGCCCTGTGGAGAATATTCTATTTTCTCTAGCTTAGACTTGGGCTCCACCATAGAGATGATTAAAACTTTACAAAATATGTAAAAGGAATCCAGAAGTTTTATGGTTGTGCTCCTTGGGGAAGCCCAGCTGGGCCCTTTTCAACTGAAAATATGGTGATTTCCAAGATCTCCCTCCCTGTCGCTGTGGTCCACATCCTCTTCCCTCTGTTCACTCGGTAAAGACCACACCCTTGACTGCTGTGTGATGATGGGACCTTATTTACGCTGGCTCCAGAGCACAGGCTGTCACTGCCTGTTTACGTTAGGCGCTTATGGTCGGGACTTTAAACTTCCTCTTTGGGCCCACAGTTTAAGTAACCCAAACTCTGAGTGAAATTGCTTCATCCTTTGTCCTCCAACCCAATAAAGCTAGAGCTCCAAGGGGATGCAGCTAGCGTTCAAGCCTAGCTTCTCAGCCTTTGTTTTCCCTAATTAGAAAATGAATTTAGCTGGGCCTGGTGGAGCATGACTTTAATCCTAGCACTCGGGAGGCAACGGCAGGCGGATCTTTGTGAGTTCAAGGCCAGCCTGGTCTCAGAGTGAGTTCCAGGACAGCTGCTACAGGGAGACTGTGTCTCGAAAAGACCAAAAAAAAAAAAAAAAAAAAAAAAAAAAAAAAAAAAAATTATTCATGTAGTCGCTTTATTTCTTCACTCAGTTTACCAAGGACACTGTTCTAGGGTGGTACTACTAGGGGAATGGTCTGGAATCTCAACAGCTCTAAGGTGTTGTCTGTCCCCAAGACCCAATCGACAGAACAAAGAAGTTGCCTAAAGGGTAGCAAGGGTTCAGGAGGGTTCTTGGCACAGGGTTTTCCAAAGATGCCAGAAGCAAGCAAGGCTCTCATTCACTCTTGGGTTCTCTCTGAGCAGTTCTCATGACACGATCATCCTGGGACTTGTGCCTAGCTCGAGAATCCTGAAATCGACTGTGTATTCCTGGCCTGTAGTTATCAACGGAAATCTGAGTTCTGCCAGCTAAAGCTCTAAAATTTCGTGGCTTCACTTTTCAAGTATGAAAATTTCAGTCCTTCACTGGGTTACAATGAAGTCAGTGAATGAAGGTGCTTGCAGCCAGAAGTCCTCGGGCCAGCTTCCCTGTGCCCCAAGACCAGGCGCGCAGCCCAGACTGGGGGACGTGGAAGGTACAGCCTAGGGTGTCCCACTCATCACGAGGCTTTATAAGAAAATGAAACTGAAAATGGGAAAGTCCCTGTCTCTAACCTGGCTCTGCGTCGCCAGCTAGGAGACTGGTGACGACCTCGGCGGGGCTAGGTCCTGATTGGCTGGGTGTGAGCGGACTATAAGAGTGCGCTCGGTGCCTGGCCAGCATTTTTGGCCCGGAGTCCTTGGAGTCGCCATGGCTCGCTCGGTCGCCCTGATCCTGCTGGTGCTTGTCACTCTGACCGGCCTGGATGCTATCGAGCGTGAGTTTCTGTCCTCCCCTTTGCCTCTCTCGGCGCTGTCTTCGAGAGTTCACCCCGATTCTCCTTCCCGAAGCTACTGGCTCGGGGCTGGTTTCTACGGACTTGGGCCGGGGTGGGTAGAGGTGGAGGTCCCCGGCGCCCGCTTATGGCTGGGCGGGGAGCAGGGGGATGTGGGTAGGGTGTGCGGACCGCGGGGACCGTGCGCGCTGATAGAGGAGCGCTTCTCTTCCACTCTCCCTGCTCGAGCCTTGGGGTCCGAGCGCGGCTGGAGGGGCCTGTCCCCAAAGTGCGGAGATGGGGGCTGTGGACCGTGGGAGCCGCGGTCCCGCGGGGAGGCACCACCAGAAGGCTGTCCGCCCTCTGGGCTTCCTGGGCGTTTGGACCTGCGGCGGTCCGCTCGCCCCAGGAACCAAACCAGAGCCGAGTAGAACTCTGCGAACAGGCGCCGCCAGAGGCTCTCCGCTTCTGTACTTGACGCACTTTCGTGATAAGAGCTCCCCTCGATGACAGTTCACTGCAACGCTGAGGAAGTTATCCACTTGTGTTTTCTAATTTTGGAAAATGTGCCTGCGATGTAAATACCATGGCTACCCCAGTCTCTTTCTGAAGGGGAAACCGAGGCATCTGAGATTTTAAGTGTTTTTATTCACACAAGAGATTAATGATGATCGGGATTGAAATTGGGCCTGACCAGTATGATTTGCGGTAGAGTAGGCTGTTAGGCCTCCTGGCCTTCTGGGGTCAGTCTCTTAGGCGCGCCTGCTGGCCATTGGCCATTGGTACTTCACAAAGGGTTTCCTCCTTGGCACCCGGCCTGGTTCTTTCCAAGATGCACAGAGCCGCTACTTTCAGTTTTGGAAAAAGCAAAACTTTGTCAAAGTCAGGGAGACTGTAAAATTAAAATATAGGGTAAGGATTATCTGATATTGATTATCAGACTCTTGAGGACAAGTAACTGTAAGTTACTGAGCTAGGAAAGCTGATGAACCCACATTCAAACCTAGCCCGACACGTTTTCAATTAATTAATTAATTAATTGGGGCAAATAAATGTGACTTGTGACTCCAAAAGATATCACAGTGATATTCTTGCAAAGTCCTGCTTCATTCCTTCAAGAAGTCCAGGCATGATGAACTTGGGCTCTGACCTCTGGGACTTTTATTATGTTCTGATTAGAAGACTAGGGGCAAAGGGCTCTCTGCCTTGTCTTTACCTTTAACTTTATGGGGAAAAGAATCAAGGCTTCAGTGAGCTCTTAAATCCAGCTCTTGATAGGGATACTAATCTTTCCTTCAGAAATAAGATGTTTCAAGCCAGGCGTGGTTGCTCGCGCCTTTAATCTTAGTACTTGGGAGGCAGAGGCAGGGGAATCTCTGTGAGTTCAAGGCCTGCCTGGTCTACATAGCGAGCTCCAGGCCAGCTGGGACTGAAGGGAGACCCTGTCTCAAAAAGACAAAAAAAAAAAAAGATGTTTCTAGATAGATCCATCTGGCTCCTGCACCCCGGCATTCTTACCCTCTCTACTCCCTTCCTTACATGGAGAAGCAGCTCCCCTTTCGTGACCATGTACCCTGAATATGATATTTAAAAATACCAGTGGGTGGCCAGGAACCACTCTTGGCCCACACTTTTAATCCTTGCGCTCTGGAGACCAAGGCAAGTGAATCTCTGTGAGATCAAGGCTCGCCCAGTCTATATAGCAAGTTCTAGACCAGCGAGGGCCACAGGGAGAGCCTGTCTCAGAAAACAAAACAAAACAAAAAAGCCAAAATGATGACTCATGTCTGTAATCCCAACACTTGGGAGTCTGAGACGGGAGGATTTTGAGTCCAGCCTGGGAGGCAGCAAGACTTGTCTTAACATTTTTTTAAAAGAGGGAGAGATTGTACCAGTGAAGCATTGTGGAGAGAGGCGCCTGATATACCTGATGACTTGAGTTTGATTCTGGAACCAGCATGGTGGAAGGAGAGAACCAACTCTTCTTTTTTTTTCTGTAGCCCCAGCTGTCCTGGAGCTCGCTATGTAGACCAGGCTGGCCTTGAATTCACAGAGATCCACCTGACTCTGCCTCCTGAGTGCTAGGATTAAAGGCGTGTGCCACCACGCCCAGGAGAACCAATTCTTGTATTTACCCTTGAGTCATGGTAAACACACACACACACACACAAAGTAAAATACAATTTTTTAAAAAGTAGACATACATTAGTACTATATTGGTGTCAAATATGTATATTCTACACAGTAGTAGCTCTTTTCACATTGGATGAAAACATAGAAATAGGCTTTATAGAGCTGCCACGATGGCTTATTGGGTCAAAGTACTTTCCCTGTAAGTGTGATGACCTGAATTTACTGTTCTGTAGCATGAGGAATGAATTCTCAGCTTGTCTAATTACAGCAATCATTTGACAGTGCTGATTATAAACACAAACGCTACTCTTAAATATTGCTCCACTTGGCTATAATTCAAATTATGTTCTTCATTTGCCACAGTACTCACTTCTTCCTATTGTATTTTATCCAGTCTGACTCAATCATTTTCAAGTTCATGAAATCAGACAGAGATGTGGCATGTAAACTCCGGGCAAGAATAGATTGTGTTTCATGGGATGGTATCCTGGATTGACTTACATAGGAACCTAAGCAGGGAGGGAATAATAATAGCATCAGCCATTTACAGAGCAACTGCTCTGTCCTAGGCACTGTATTGGCTAATATGTGTTAGGAAGTCTGTGAAGGAGCAATGACCAGAAAGGAAGGGAATAAAGGCAAAAAGGCAATTAGAGGCTGGAACAGCAGACGACAGGAGTGGCTTGATGCAGCTACGAGGGAGGGTTTGTGGAATGAGAGATGAAGTCTGGAAAGGAGGGGGCCCCAAGTGATTTGTTAGGAACTGGATGGGCATTGAACAGGCTGTTGTTAAAAGCTTCTTTTTTTTTACATTTATTTTCTATGTGTATGAATGTACTGTCTGCATGTGGGTTTGTGCACTCGTGTTGTGCAATGCCGAGGTCAGAAGAGTGTGTCAGATTCCCCTAGAACTGGAGTTAAAGATGGTTCTCAGCCGCCATGTGCTGGGGATTGAACCTGGGTCCTCTGTAAGAGCAGTTGGTGCTCTTAACTGCTAGGCCATCTCTCCGGCCCCTAGATGACCAAATTTAACATGGTACTGGGTTTAGATTGAGACCGAGCTCCAAGTAAAATATTCTAGCAATTCTCTTTTGTCTTTCTGCAATGTCCCTCAGGTCCTCCAAGAGTCCAGGTGTACACTCGTCACCCCGCAGAGAATGGGAAACCAAACTTCCTGAATTGCTATGTGTCTGGGTTTCATCCACCCCAGATTGAAATAGAATTGCTGAAGAATGGACAGAAGATGGACAAAGTGGAGCAGTCAGACTTGTCTTTCAGCAAGGACTGGTCTTTCTATCTCCTGGCCCACACTGAATTTACACCTACTTCAAGTGATAAATATGCCTGCAAAGTGTCGCACAGCACCCTGAAGGAGCCCAAGGTTGTTATGTGGGGTAAGTCTTCAAGTTCTTCCTCAGCTCTGAAAGCTCTATCTGTGTGGAGTCACAGCTTAATGCTGCTTTGGTATTTAACGTCTGCACCTTGGGATTGTTTAGGGATGTTCCTAAAGCACTGAGCATTCTCCCTGAAGCAGTAGCTGTCCCTCAGTGAGAACCAGGGCAGCAGTACTACCAACTCTCCCCTGCTTACCTGCTGGCTTCCTCCAGCTTTCCTGGTAGGCCAATGGACACTAAGCACCAAGGAGCAGGCCGGCGAGGCAAAGGGATTGGCCTGCAAGCCCTGCCCTGGTAGTGCCCTACAGCCCTGAACTGCCCCAGTATGCTGGCTGAGTTTGGCTCTGGGGTGAGTCTCATAGGCAGGGGTGAGTCCCACCAGATAGTTCTTGTCAAATGCTCAAGGTTAGGGACAGCCACCCATTTTGCCAGTTTTATTGCTAATACTTTTGGATGTTTGTCAGGACATAGTTTTATAAAAGTAAAAATGTTTTCTTTTCCTCTGCTTTCTTCTTCATAGAAAGAGACAACTAACCAGCATACTAAGAGGTGGGTTTTTGACTTTAAGAAATGGGCCTTCGGGAGGAAGGAGGCTGAGGGGTCGGGTAACTAAGTGGTAGAGCATTTGGCTAGCCTGAGTTCTATATCCAGCACTGCAGAGAAAAATAGTTTGATTTCCTATGGAAGGAACTGTTTACAGGCAGTGCTAACATGGTAACTTTCACTGTATAGAAGATACCAATCAAGTTAGCATGTCAGGTCAGTAGGTAAGGAAGAGTCCTTGGGGGTCACGTTCCTTTATCCTGTGAAGTGGCACAGGTTTGGCTCTGCCAGCCTCAGTAACCTTCTCTGGGGAGAATGGGATCTGCCAGTATGCCGTGGCAGGAAGAGGCAGGCAATTATCTACACCACCTGCAAGGGTTTGGTCTTCTTTCATTTTCATGCTGGGGATTTCTGCTGAGATCTTGAAAAGTGAACCACACTATTCCCTTGTATCCAGTGGTTTGGCTTTTTAGGCAGAAGAGAGAGGAGATGAAGTCTGCAGATGCTTCACCCCTTCCCTGAGTCTCTTGCTCAGCCTCAGTGTGTGACCACTGAGTTTACCTTCTGGATGCTTCCAGACAACTTGGGGAAAGAAATGGGGACAGAATGTTAGAACGCCATGTAAAGACACTATCACAGACCACCAAAAGGGAAGTCTAGAAGCACAGCGGAGAGAGGAACTTAGACTTCTCCTATTTTAGTCCAGTGGTAGGAAATCCATCTTTTCAGTGAAATTCTACTGTCTAAGGTACTGTGGGGCTGAAAACTCATTCAGATCTTGTATTAGACCCTGGGACAGGAAAGTCGATTTAAGAGATCATTAGAGCAGTTGGGTGATCTGCCCAGACACACTAAATGGTAGCGCTAGGACCCGAACTTGCATATCAGCATTTTCTGCTCCAAGGTTTTGGGAATACCCGTGGGTATTCTGCTGGGATGTGCTCTGCAGTGTGTCTGGAGAAGTGTCTGCAGCCACTTCTAAAAAGATGATTGATCAGTACAGCAGAAGTTAGACCAATTTGGTGGTCAGGTCTGTAATGCAAATAAAGTAAATGATTTAACTAACTTCACCCTGCCCTCTCTTTCCCTCTTTCCCTACTCTTTTTCCTCTTCCTCCGTCTCTTTTTTCTTTTCAGGTAATGAATGAAGATACTCATTGGAACCATTCAAAATACTGGATTTTAACATATTGTAGACTTTATGCACACAGTAAAATGCTATAATGATGTATCATCTTTATCACTTTCCTTGGAGCACTTTCTACATGTTTTTCAGAAAAAAAATTTGTATTCTAGCTATCTTAAATTAATCTATGAGTACTTTGATTGAAATCATTATGAACAAACTATTTTGATAATCTGACAGAAAAAAAAATCTCTAGTAAATATAATTAAAAGTAATAGTTGATCATATATCAAATCCTTACTGGGCATCTCATCAACCAAAGTCATTGTCTTTGATCCTCCATAACATAAATGATTAAAATGTCTAAGAGCTGTATCTCTTTGGTAGAGCACACTGACCCAGCTGAAGCCTCTCCCAAGGTCTCACGTGCTTCCCCTCCCCCATGGATCACTTCCTCTTTGTTATTTTCAAATTAGAATAAAACGTTTTGCTGCCTGATAAAGCCACAATGCTATACAAAGTGGTTTCTTCTAGGTATTTTAGATGTCTACAAGCATGCACACTGTTTTCATCATCTGAAGAGCCAGTGTCTTCACTCAGGCTCCCCATCTAAGGGTCTAGATGAAAATGACTAAGAAAGGGGTCCCAGAAAACAAAACCAAACAGTAGTGAGAGGGTCGTATCTGAAGGGCAGGGAAAGGGAAAAAACAGAGGCGGGGAAGGTGGCGGCTGGCTTGAGTAACCAGCCCAGGCCTGTGGTTGCCATACCGTATTGTGGAATAATATGAAACATAAAATTCCCAGAAACTTTGGATTCTCTCTGTTGTCTGAAAGTAATGTACAGGTATTGGTTGTTAGCACTAAATATGCAAAAGCTAGGGACTGGCTCATATTGCCAGATGTAGGTGGGAAAGCTGGTGCTAGGTTTCCTGTTAAATTCTTCTGCTGAGGGGCTGGAGAAATGGCTCAGCGGTTAAGAGCACTGACTGCTCTTGCAGAGGACCCAGGTTTGATCCCCAGCACCCACATGGCGGCTAAGAACCGTCTTTAACTCTAGTTCCAGGGGAAACTGACGCCCTCTTCTAATCTCCACAGCATTGCACGACAGGTGCACCAACCTACATGCAGACAGTACAGTCAAACACATAAAAAATAATAAACAAATTTTAAAAATTAAAAAAAATTCTTCTGCTGCTCTTACATACAATCCAAAACTCCCACTACAAGTTCAGTTTCTTTTTATTCTTTCTTTTTAGTTCAAAGTTTCTAAGGGACTAGCATTAACCTAGGACTGCCCATCAACTGAGAACTAAATTGGAATCTTAATACTACAAAAGTTACTATGAAATCCCCAACTTGGGCTTTTAATTTGGATATTGTTTGTATCCCCCCCACAAAGATCTGTTTGTGGTTGGAGGCTTGGTCCCCATGGTGGTGATAACCTTTAAGAGGTAGGGCTCGTAGGAGGGCTTTAGGTTATGGGTGGTATAAGCTCAGAAGAAGGTCTCTTGGGGATCTGTTGAGCTCTGAGAGAATTATTGTAAAACGAGCAAACCTGGACCCTTCTGTCTTCTTGGCCCTCAAGATGGAATCCCTTGCTTATTTCTGATACACTTTTCCATTGCTATTAGGACTATGAAGCCAAGAAGTAGCCTTTGCCTGTGCTATACCATTTAAAATTTGAAACTTCAAAACTGTAAGCTAAATAAATCTCTTACTAAGTAGCTTGTGTTGAGTATTTTGTTATAGAAATGCAGAACTGATTAATACAGTCACCATAACCAAAAATGTGGGATAATTAGCCTTGCATCACAAAGTTTATTCACTCAATTATTTGTGTGTGTGTGTGTGTGTGTGTGTGTGTGTAGGGGGGGTGGGCATGCCTGTCTGTGCGGAAGTCAGAGGTCATTGCTGGACCTCTTCAATTGCTATTGCTCTCCATCTTAATTTTTGAGGCATTTCCCTGAACCCAGAACTTGCAGATTTGGCTGACTGGCTAGTCAGCAAGTCTCCAGTGGTTAAAAGTTACCTGTTTCCATCTCCCTAATGCGCAGATGTTAGGCACACATCATCATGTCCAGCTGTTGTATGTACACTGAAGTCAGGTCCTCAGCTAACAGAATAAGCTATCTCCCTGGCCCTCAATAAATGCTTTTAAATGAGGTGGATGGGTCCAGAAGGCAGTCTCCTGGGATAGAGTTCTGTGGGGCTCTAGGTGTAGTATTTAGTTTTCAGCCTCTTCCTCTGTGACATGAGTTTAATGAGTTTAATCGCCCTTGATTAGTGAAGTTTCAATCAGGAGACTGTAGACAGTTGTATGCTCATTGGTGGATTTGGGGTTTTATCTAGATAGGGGGAACTTCAAGGGAAGCTCTTTCATTTACTTTAACAGAGAAACAAGATTGAGAAAAAGGAAAGGATTATAGCACAGGCACAGCCTAAGTTTCTGCAGCCAGGCGGAGCGGCCAAGGCAGGACTGGGGCGCAACTGAGGAGCTGAGCAGAAGGAAAGAAGGTTGGATTAGCCCCACTAAGAGCTGCTCAAGAACCTGGAGGAGGGACCTGGAGGAAAGAATCCACCCAAACCCCAAGCAAGACACCTTAAAAACATCCTACCCCATGGCCAGTGCCTTCAAGAGTAGGTTGCAGGTGAAGTGGACCTTGCCCGCCAGCCCCGAGTGGCACCTAAGTCCCAGAAGGAGGGTGTGTCCAATGTCCTCTGGACCTACACCCTGTGCTTGTGGTTTATCCTTGAGCAATAAACCTGGCTTTTGTTTTTAATTTTTATTTCTTATTTTCATTTTATGTACATGGGTGTACTACCTGCATGTATGTAAGTGCACCTGTGTCGTGAAATGCCTGAGGAAGTTAGAAGAGGGTGTCAAAGCCCCTGGAACTGGAATTTCAGATGGTTGTTAGCCACTATGTGGGTGTTGGCAATCGAACCTGGGTCCTTTGCAAGAACAGCCAGTGCTTTTAACCACTGAGCCATCACTCCAGCCCCCTAAACCTGGCTTTCTGTACACACACACACACACACACACACAGTGAGAGAGAGACAGAGAGAGACAGAGAGCGAGCTTCTAAAGAAGCACCATACTTTGGGGTATTGTTTTGCCCTCCAGCAATAGCTCAGATTTAGCTGTGGTAATTGCTGGCCCTGCAACTGTGAACATCTAGGTAAAATTCTGAAAACAAACAATCCCTTTCAAACAGCATTCGTGAGTTGCCTAGTTATATTTACAGGTCAGGAAAATTCAGATATATAAACCTGGAATAGTATGTGGTCAGTAAATATTCAAGAATGAAAACAATGAAAGCATCGCTATGTGACTACAAATTTTTTCTTCACAAGCACGTGTGTGTGTGTGTGTGTGTGTGTGTGTGTGTGTGTGTCTATGTCTGTGTGTGCTTAGGCTGCAACTCAGACCCTCAGCTTCCATATACTGCAAGTAATCTCACCATCCAAACAACCAAAAAGTGTGCTCTTCATCTCCAAAGCCTGTCTAGGGAACTACAGGTCGGGAGTGGGAAGTGCTGGTCTAATCACTGCGGCTTGGGGGTGGAGCATAAACCTGCCCTTTTCCCAGAAAGCACGAGGCTTTGCTGAAAGAGGAACTAAGGATTGAGGGAAGTCCACTGTTCTAAACTGAAGCAGCGCTTTCTGCCTAGAGCCTCCTGACGTGGGGCCCTGGGCCGGGCTGTGAGTGGGTAATTCACAAACACTAACCGTCTATCAGAAGACAGTGGTCAGCGTGCAGTGATTTCGTAGTCGGAATGGAATTTGCACCTGTTAACTGCTTATTGACCTGCCTAGTGCTTGGTTTTTCTTTCTGGACACCTCCCTTTTCCCTAGCAGCACTCCCAACTGTCCTCCTGCCCCACCCTGAGCACTCAGCTGCGAGCCCACAAACTAGTCACTTAAGGTCTGCTTCTCTTCTCTGACTGAGAAGGGCAGGGTGGAATATCTAGGTCCCTGGTGGGCTGCTGGGTGCTGGGGTGAATACCAGGGGTGTGGGCTGTGCTTTCTGAGGCTGCCCAGCCTCACTGGAAGGTCTCTTTTCCTGGGCTAGAGTGGGAAAGCGTGGTGGCTGACAGTCCTCAGATGCAGAGCAGAGGAGGGTAGACCCTGTCAGAGCTGGCTGACTCAGAAGAAGCAAATGCTGCCTGGTACGTAGGTGCTTGTGGTGGGTGTTGGGGCCGCACCCACCCGTGGGCTTTCACTTTCCTAACAGTATCTGGCTATAGCTCAGGCTTACCTCAGACCCACAGCAATCTTTCTACCCAAGCCTTCTAAGTACTAGGATTAAATATACATCACATGCCCAGGTTGAAACCAAGTTTCTCCATAGCTAATGCTCAAACTCAGTCTAGTTTCCCAGAACAGAGTCTAGGACAAAACTCTCCAAAACCCCTGGCAGAGTGTTCTGGGCAAGTGGAGCAGCAAGTGGACTAAGTAATTTCTTATTTAGTAATTTATTACATGTAAACAGCCCTTTAAAAAAGATTTATTCATTTTTATTTTATGTGTATGACTGTTTGACTGAGTGTATGTATATGTTTATGGAAGTCAGAAGAGGGTGTCATCCTGTGGAACTGGAGTTACAGTGGTTGTAAGCCATCATGTGGGTGCTGGGAACTGAACCTAGGTCCTCTGCAAGAGTTGCCAGTACCCTTAACTGTCAGTCACCTTTCCAGCCTCCAAGGAGCTTTTTGATCCCTCTGGGTTTGGTTGGTTGGTTTTTCAGACACTGTTTCATGTAACTGAGTTGTTGCTCAGGCTTGCCTCAAAACTAGATCTAATGATGTCTAAGCAATTCATATAGTTTACATTTTAAAATAATATTTATTTGTTCATATGTGTTTATGCAGGTGACTATGGAGACCAGAGGGAGTATTGGATTCCTTGAAACTGCAGTTATAGGCATTTGTGAGCTACCTGATGTGGGTGCTGGGATCCAAATTCCTAGCATCTGATAGAGTAGTAAGCACTCTCAAATGCTGAGCCATCTCTTCAGCCCTTAATTTATTTTGGGCAGTGAAGGCGTTTTGAGACAGGGTCTCCCTGTATCCTCATCTGGCCTGGATCTCACTAGGTATACCAGGCTAACCTCCACCTCACAGAGATCTGCCTGGTAGACATAATTAGATCTAGTTTTGAGGCAAGCCTGAGCTACATAATGGTTGAGAGAGTGCTGTGCGGAACTCAAGAAGCATTATAGTTTTGAGAGGTCTGCCTGCCTCTGTCTCCCAAGTGCTGGGATTAAAGGCACGTGCTGGAGCTGGAGAGATGGCTCAGTAGTTAAAGAGCACTAGCTGCTCTTGCAGAGGACCTGGGTTGGGTTCCCAGCACCCATATGGCAGCTAACAACCATCCTAGCTCCAGTTCCAGGGGATCTGACCTCCTCTACTGACCTCCACAGGCACTGCACAACATGCATGCATTTACACACGTGCAGGCAATACAATCACACAAGTAAATAAAAACAATAAATTTTAAAAAAAGGTATGTGCCAGCCACCATGCTTGGCTTATCTCAGCTTATGTTTAATTTATTTTTATTTTATGTGTATGAATGTTTTGGCTGCATGTGTGTAGGTACACTGCATGCATGCAGTGCTCAAGGAGGCCACAAGAGGGTGTCAGTCCCCTGGAACGGGAGCTATGGATGGTTGTTAGGCACCATCCAGGTTCTGGGAATTGGGAATTGAACCTGGGTCCTCTGCAAGAGCAGTCCTTGCCTCTTAACCACTGAGCCATTTCTCCAGCCCTCTTTTAATTTTTTTTTTCTTTTTGTCTTTTTGAGACAGGGTCTCCCTATACCCCCAGATGGCCTGGAACTCACTCTGTAGACCAGATGGCCTTGAACTCACAGAAATCTGCCTGCCTCTGCCTCCCCAGTGCTAGGATTAAAGGCGTGCACCACCACACCTGGCTTAAAGACAGTTCTTAGCTGCCATGTGGGTCCTGGGATTCAAACCCAGGTCCTCTGCAAGAGCAGTTGGTGTTCTTAACCACTGAGCTATCTCTCCAGCCCCTTATTTTTAAGTTTTAAATTATGTTTATCTGTGTGTGTGTGTGTGTGTGTGTGTGTGTGTGTGTGTGTGCAGGTAGGGGACAACCTAGAATGTTGCTCCTTTTTTTTTCCCCCTTAAATATTATTTATTTATTTATTTATTTTTATTTTTTTGGTCTTTTCAAGACAGGGTCTCCCTGTAGTCCCAGCTGTCCTGGAACTCACTCTGTAGACCAGGCTGGCCTTGAACTCACAAAGATCCGCCTGCTTCTGCCTCCCAAGTGCTAGGATTAAAGACATGCGCCACCATGCCCGGCAAACGGTGACATGTGCACCCCACACACACAGTGTGTGTGGGGTGCACATGTCACAGCAGTGTAGAGATCAGAGGCCAACTTTCAGGAGTCAGTTCTCGCCACCATTTGGGTTCTGGATATGGACCTCAGATCAGGCTGCAGAGCCATCTCACTGGTTCTCAACTTGCTCATTGAGTCAGGATCTCTCACTGGCCTGGAACACGGAGCTAAGTTAGACTGGCTGGCCAGAAAGCCATAGACTCTGCCTGTCTCCGAACCCATGGTACTGGAGTAGAGGCCATGCTTTTTTTTTTTTTTTTTCTTTGTGAGTTCTGGGGACTGAACTCAGGTCATCCTGCTTACAAGGCAAGCACTTCAACCACTGAAACATCTCTCCAAGCCTCAATTTTATTTTTAGAAATTACTAACACTAGGCTGGGCATTAAAGGTGGTGCGCACCTTTAATCCCAGCAGTCAGGTAGATCTCTGTAAGGTCAAGGCCAGCCTGTTCAACTTCCAGGCCAGGTAGTGTGGCAAGGAGACCCTGTCTCAGAGAAAAAAAGTCAAATTGAAATAATGTGCGGTCACGCGTGCCTGCGATTGCAGTACTTGGGAGGCCAAGGCAGGAAGGACGGCTGCTTAAGGCCAGTGTGGGCTACGCAGTGGAAACCCTATCTCAAAAAACAAAACAAAACAAAACGAGAGATCACACGGTTTGTCTTCACCCTGTGGAAGCACAGAGGTTATGGAGGGGAAGACATGTGAATCAGAATCAGAATTCAAATATTCCAGAAAATCTGAGTTCTAAATTCTTACGTTAGGACAGAGGGGAGGAGTCAACAGCTGTGAGATGCAAAGGCTTTTAACATTTACTTTAAACTTTGGCCCAGATTGTTACTGAATCCAAAAAGCATAATGAATATAAGAATCTACACTCTGGCAACATGGTGAATTCAGATGAGCCTGAGAGTTCCTGCATCTAAAGAAGGAAGATGACTCCTGCCACAGCTTTCGATGCAGAATTGACAGAGGCTAGGAAAGTAAAACAGTTGACCTCACCTGTGAACCCCTTAAATCCGATCAGATTCTGTTAAGTTACACATCACCTGGTTATATCTAGTGTCAAATTTGCATGAGGAGGCACATCAGTGGAATCTGGCCATACACCTGGGGGTGTGGCTTAGTGCTCGAATACTTGCCTAACTCTCAGAAGGCCCTGGGTTTAATCCTTAACACACACAGAGATAGATAGATAGATAGATAGATAGATAGATAGATAGATAGATAGATAGATAGATAATATGAATATATATATCATTATTTGTGTGTGTATTTTGAGACAAGTCTCCCTGTAGCCCCGCTGGCTCTGGCACTCACGATCTGATAAGCGGCTGGCCTTGAAACTCATAGAGATTCGCCATGCCTCTAGCCTCCAAAATGCTGGGATCTAAAGGTGTGCGCCACCATGTTGGGCTTCTTTCAATCTTTTCTTTTTTATTTGTACTTTTTTCAAAAGATAATTTTTTATTGAAGTTTGTTTCATTTCATGCAAAGTTTCCAACAAGATCTCGAACCCAGTGCCCCTTCCTTGCTCCCCCCACGCCCCATCAGAGCCTCTATGCATTTCTGCCATACATGTTTTTTCATCTTTCTCAGTCTCTTAAGATAATTTTTGTCTTCTTTGGAGTTTTAAAAAATTTTTGATAGAAGTTTATGAATGAAAGCCAAAAGTTCACTAGTTAGTCAGTCTTCTTGATCCATCTTGTTGTTATTTGTTATTCCCTTCCATAGCTTTCATAACTCCAAAATATGCACATATGCATGCTACATATATATATATATCATTAGGTTTTAGATCTTCGGCTTATGATTCCTTTTTTATTAGGCTTGAAAGATTATGTTTGAAGGTTCCCTCCTTGGCAAGCCCAAACTAACCTTCAGTTCTGCCCTTGTGTTTCCACTCTGGGATTTCTCTTCCGCCATGGTCACAAATGAGGTCCAGACTAAGCACGTGTCCTGTCTTGATCTTCTGTTTCTTGGTCTCCATGATTATAGCCTGCGGGTAGTCCAACAATGGCCAGTCTATACTCTGAAGAAAGTGGAAACACCAGTAGTAGCTCAGTACCGCAAAGCTGGATTATCTTCAGCAGTCCCCATCTGGCCACTAAGGTTTGGAGTGATTTGGAGAAACAGAGTCTCAGTCCTATATTGCAAGGTTGAAAGACTGTTGTCTCATGTCTTGAAGGATTGGCAAAAGCAAGTGGCAAGCACAGGGTAGCTGCATTGCCAGTAAAACAGGCAAAACAATGTGTTTCTTTGTCTTTTTACTAAGTCTCTCGTCTCTTTTTTTTTTTTTTTTTTTTGTTTTTTTCGAGACTAGGGTCTCCCTGTAGCCCCCAGCTGTCCTGGAACTCACTCCTGTAGACCCAGGCTGGCTTGAACTCACAAAGATCCTCCTGCCTCTGCTTCCTAAGTGCTAAAGAGGTCTCAAGTTTTATACCTGAAGTACCAATTTCTCAGGACTTAACTATTTATTTCTGATTTCACTTTTCCTTTGTGGGATGCTTAAGGGCACACAGCACAGATTAACCAAAGTTTTTTTTTTTTTTCTCAAGTTCAGTTGAGTGTCCTCAGGATCACTCAGGTTTATTATGGTGGGAGGAGCCCCTGGCTACCTTTTGCTTAGTTTCAATCACAAACTAGTTCCAATTCACCACAGGACAATAATCAGGTATCTGTCAGACCAGGCTTTCCCTTTTTGGAAGCATGACAGACTTTTTCATTGCTTTAATAGACTTGACACTGGCTGAAGTCCCCATTAGTGGATCTCCAAGACCTCCCGCACAGAAGACATGGTGACCTCATTTGCAGGACATTTCAAAGAGATGCCCCTTGCATAGTCCCCTGGGACTTAGTTCAATCTTTTTTGGAGACAGGTTCTCCCTGTAGACCCAGCTGACCTGGAACTTGCTATGTAGACCAGGCTAACCTTGAACTTCAGATCCATTGCTTTGCCTCCGAGTGTTGGGATTAAAGGCATGGACCACCATGCCTGGCAGTATTAAATATACTAAAAACTTGGCTGATGTACTAATACATGTACTTATGACGTATCTTGCTGATTAGGGCAGACCCTCTAGCTGGATTTTGCAAGTCATTGTCTGGGAGCTATGAGTTGTTAGATCGAACATTATTTTAATGATTTTAAAAACTGTTACCTGGGGCTGGAGAGATAGCCTAGCGGTTAAGAGCGCCGACCGCTCTTACAGAGGACGCCGGTTCGATCCCCAGCACCCACATGGCGGCTAAGAACCATCTGAAACTCCAATTCCAGGAGAACTCCAGTTCCAGGGGAATCCGATACCCTCTTCTGACCTCCGCGGCATTGCACGACACGGGTGCACAAACTTGCATGCAGACAGTACATTCATACACATACAGAAAGAAATAAAATTAATAAAAAAATAAAAAAATAAAAAAAATAAAAACTGTTACCTGAGTTGGGCGTGGTACTGGATGCCTTTAATCCCAGTACACGGGAGGCAGAGGCAGGCGGATCTCTGTGAGTTCAAGTCCTGCTTAGTCTACATAGCAGTTCCAGGGTAGCTGTGGCTACAGGGAGACCCTGTTTCACACACACACACACACACATACACACACACACACACACACACACACACGCACACAAAACAAAAAACAAAAAACAAAAATAACTGTTACCTGAGCCGGCACTTGGGAGGCAAGGCAGAGGCAGAGGGATCTCTGTGAGTTCAAAGCCAGTCTGGTCTACATAGCCAGTTCCAGGCCAGCTGGGGCTACATGGATACCATGTCCCAAAAAGACCAAAAAAAGAAAAAAAAAGAAAAAAGAAATAAAAATTGTTTTCTGGACTGCTCTGATGGGTATCTTTAAACTAGTTTTCTCTTTTGTTCTAGTGTGACTGTGGAGCCAGGCTCCATGTACTGAAATTTTATCCCCACTGTAAGGGGGTGGAAACTTTATTTGGCCATGGTGTTCAGAGGTGAGGCCTTTCAGAAATGATTAAGATTAGGTAAGATCAACAGGATTGAACTCCCATGGGTTGAATTCCAGTGGTTTTATAAGAGTGAGAATACACATATACACACCAGAAAATTAACTAATAAGTGTTTTTCTCTCGTATCATCAATTTTCATGTGGAAGGATCTGAGCCATATAAATATGGATAGCCACCTAAGACCTGGTGGAGCAAGTAGACAGAAAGAACTCGAGAGTGAAGCCTTTCAGACAAGAGACATGATATAAGTTTAGACTTTTATTTGAGAGAAATAAATTTCATTCTTGCTTAAGCAACCATTATACTAAGTTTATTGGCCAGTTTGATGCATAGAATTAAGTATCACATTGGCTCTTATCTAAAGCAAGGGAGATTTTATGTTAGTTAATGACCCAGGCAGAGGCCACTGTCTCTGGTGACAGTGGGAGTGGAAGGAAGTCAGTCCTCTCGGACTGCTAGCAGGAGAGGCACCAGGCGTTCAGGCAGGTACCCTTCCTAGCGGTCTACAAGGTAGCCTGCTCAGCTGCTATGCACAGTGGAACTTAGAGTCATGGTTTTATGTTCTTTGACCTCGTTCACCTAGGTGGTGTAGGTGTGCTTGCCTTCTTCTATATAGTCAGATAATCACCTTGGCCTGCTACTATAAATAAACAAAAGCCTTCTGGTTTACAGACCTTGGAAAGTATTCCAGTACCTCACGTCTTTTCTATTTTGCCAAGAATCATGCTGCACTCATAGAGCAGCCTGCACCTTAGGATGTGAGAAAGTATGATTTTTGCACGGCTCTCTCCATTTCTCTAATAATGGAATGTGCAGCAAAGCATGATTCTGGCTTACAATGCTCAGCAGCATTTTCTACCACATGGAAGCTCGGCTGTCTGGAACTGGAGTTAAAGACTGTTCTTAGCCGCCATGTGGGTGCTGGGGATTGAACCCAGGTCCTCTGCAAGAGCAGTCAGCGCTCTTAACCACTAGGCCATCTCTCCAGCTCCTGTTTGTCTTTGGTTCAGCAGTTAAGAGCAACTGACTGCTCTTTCAGAGGACCCAGGTTCAGCTCCCAGTACCCACAGGGAGGCTAACAGCCATCCTTAACTCCAGTTCCAGGGTCTTTTTGAGACAGGGTCTCCCTGTAGCCCCAGCTGGGCTGGAACTCAGAGATTCACCTGTCTGCCCCCCAGTGCTGGGATTAGAGGCGAGTGCCATCATGCCCAGTGTGTCCTCATTTTTAAAAAACCCATCAGGTCCAATTTGTGCTACCCATATACTTACTCCTGGGTGTGTGGCCATCCACTAGAATGGGGTTGACCTGCCAGGGGCCACGGCCTTAAAGAAAACTGTCTTCCCCTCTCCCAGCAGCTATCAACTGCTCCTCAGCTAAGGTAGGACATCATGCCCACCTCATATGTCCATGCTGACATTTCATCTGACTTGAGCTTGAGCAGGTCTTGTGCATGCTATCACCAGCACTGTGAGTTCCTATGTGCAACTGCCCTACTGTATCCAGACTTTTTTTTTATTAATTTAATTTATTTTTGTATGTGTATGAATGTACTGTCTGCATGCAGGTCTGTGCACCTGTGTCGTGCAATGCCGCGGAGGTCAGAAGAGGGTCTCGGATTCCCCTGGAAGTAGAGTTCTCCTGGAATTGGAGTTACAGACGGTTCTCAGCTGCCATGTGGGCGCTGGGGACCGAACCCGCGTCCTCTGCAAGAGCAGTTGGTGCTTTTAACCGCTAGGCCAACTCTCCAGCCCCCAGACATTGTTTTGCTGTAGTCATGTACCACCTCTGGCTCTTACCATCCATCTTTTTGCCCCCTCTTCCATGATGGTCCTGAACTAGGGGAGGATATGGCTGAACACTTGCAGTTGAGGAAAGTTTTTTGTTGCATTATCCAGGACTACTTACAGACACTTCTGACTCAGCCCTCACGGTGATTTGCAAGGTGCAGCTGAAGCATAAGAGAGCTAGTTCTGAAGTCTCAGTAACTTCCCTGGGATAGAGAGAGCCTCCTGGCAGAGGGGCAGTCTGTGCAAAGCTACAGAAGCACAGCACATTTGGGCACTCCCAAACTCTGTGGGAGAGTTGTGGGTGGTAGGGCTGGATAGCCAGCAGGAGCTTCACTCAGAAATGTGTTGAGTTAGAATAACCATAAAACAGCCAGGCCTGTGGTGGTACATGCCTTAAATCCTGGCACATGAGAGGCAGAAGCAGGTGGATCTCTGTGAGTTCAAGGCCAGGCTGGTCTACACAGCCAGTTGCAGGACAGCTGGAGCTACAGTGGAGCTACAGGGAGACCCTGTAGCTCCTAAAATGACCAAATGGAAAAAAAAAAAAAAAAAAAGGATTACCATAAAACAAAACAGCAAACCTGCTGGTTCTGAGGACAGACTCAATCTCTCAACTGAAACTGTTCAAGACAGCTGTGAGATAAGCATCTCATCCCGTTTCCTTAGGGTCTGGGTTTTGTAGGCCTCTGCTACTTTCTCAGGGCTGTTTCAAACAGACTGCAAGAGGAAGATGAGAGGGGAAACTGCTGTCTGTTAAAGGCTCTCTCTCGGCTGTGTCTTGATGTGACGGGCCTTGATGGGCTGACGTGGCTAGTTTTTCACATGTTAGGCTTGTAGCTGATGCTGCTGTTTATTTTCTCTTTCAAAGAGCAGCCTCATTCAGGAGCTCTAGGAACCTTAAAATTAAATTACAAGGACTAGAAAGATGGCTCGGCAGTTAAGAATACTTTGCTGCTCTTCCAGAGGACCCAAGTTCAGTGTCTAGCATCCACACAGGGCAGCCCACAACTGTCTGAACTCTAACTCTAGGGATCTGACGTACTCTCATGGCCTCTGCAAGAAACTGTACACACATGGCACACACACATAGACATAAATTAAAAAATAAAAATTTAAATAATTATATTATTACCTGAAATTTAAAAGAATCCTCTCCCCCCAATAAAAAATAAAATAAAATAAAACAAAAGGGGTTGGTAAGTCATTCCAATCCAATCAGGGTTTCTCTTTCTCTTAAGTGGATATGATCAAAGCAACTGACAAACTGTCACGGAGTCTGCCAGACCTGGCTGTGGCCTGGTCTCTTCTCTCCAGCTCCTGAACTTTCCCTCCCAGGCTCATGGGCTCTGAGCCCTTTCCTAGTAAACTAACCTGCCCAGGAGCCATGGTCCAAAGTCACCCTGGGTCCGCTGAGCTGATCCAATTGGCCTGTCTCTGCCTCCTGGTGGCCTGATGACCGAGCTTCATGGAGGTGAGTCACTAACATGGCAGGTTTTCTAGTGCATGCAGAATTGGGCTGTGGACTGTGGATGTGAAAAGAAATTCAAGGGAATACCGAGCATGTCAGTCTGTACTTTCCATGCTTCCTCTAGGCCTTGGGAATAATAGAATTTATATCAGAAAAATGGATGAGAAAGTAGGGAAATTCACCATAACTTTTTGAAAAAAATTAAATGTTATATAAAAGTTTACCCTCTTTATTAATATAATAACTTTATTAGTGTTAGGTGAAAATGATTAATTATAACTTACTCTTTCCAAACTATCACATTTAATGTTTTATAAAGGTGCGGTTAAACATTTTTAGTACATTTCTTTCTTTCTTTCTTTTGGGTGTGTGGGTATGCCTTCTATGGCACATGTGTGGACCACTTGCATCCACTACACGGGTCCCAGGAACCAAACTCAGGTCATCAGGCTTGGCAACATGTTCCTTTACCTGTTGAACCATCTTGCCGGCCCAGTTAAACATTTTTAATTGAAGTCCTTGTTTTAAGATCCCTTAGAGCTAAAGCAAAGGAAGTTACAATGTTCTAAACTTAGGTATTTTCTTGGTTTCCAGAGAGACAAAAGAAAATGTTTATTTACTAGAGGAAAGATTTTAAAATCCACTAAACTTATTAACAAGAAATCTTAACGTACTCTTGTGCTCTGGGTCATTGTTATTTCCATGTTTTCACTACCTATGATTTCACTTCTTATAAAATTTATTGTTTTTCTGTTTTGACTGGTAACGGAGGTTTTTTTAAAAAGTATTTTATAGCCAGGCGTGGTGGTGCACTTGGGAGGCAGAGGCAGGCAAATCTTTGTGAGTTCAAGGCCAGCCTGGTCTACAGAGTGAGTTCCAGGACAGCTGGGGCTACAGGGAGACCCTGTCTTGAAAAGACCAAAAATAAAAGTATTTTATTAATTATTTATGTGTACGAGTGCATGTGTGTAAGTGCAATGCCCATAGAAGTCAGAAGCAGGCATTGGATCCCCTGCAACAAGAGTTAGAGATGGTTGTTAGGTGCCATGTGGGTGCTAGGAGCTGAACCTGGGTCCTCTGCAAGAGCAGCCAGTGCTTTTAACCTCTCCAGCCCCAGCCCAGGGAGGTTGGTTTTTGAGATAGAGTCCCTAGGTAGCCCAGGCTGGCCTGGAACTCCAGATCCTCCTGCTTCCACCTCCTGACTGCTGGGATTACAGGCCTTTACAACACACCAGACTGACATGCAGTCTCATCATGTGTACATTAATTAGCATGACCAGGTTCTAATTTGCTTTAATACATGACACTTAGGTTTGTTCACACTCTTCTTTGTCGTTAGCTATTAAAGCAGACTGGTTATAAATACTTTGATTATAATTTCTATACGAAAAAACATCACACTTTTGCCTTTACCAACTACATTCTATTTTGTTTAAAGACAAGTTCTCCCTTGTAGCCCCAGCTGGCCTGGAGCATGATATGCGGACCAGGCTGGGCTCAATCTCACAAAGATCTGTTTGTCTCCACCTCCCAAGTGCTGGGATCAAAGGCATGCACCACCAAAGTCAGGAAAAAGAGATTCTTTTCCATAATAGTAAAAAAAATTGTATGATAGTAAGCGTCCCACTATTTTCACTGTTCAGGCAGATGTCGGAAAATAGTAAAGTAAATAACTTAAGATCTTCAATGCTAAGAAGCCCTGAGAAATCAAGTTTAGAAACTTTCTTCCCTACTCGTGTGAAAAAGGCAGAACTCGGGAAGCAAGAATTGCGTTTTTTCCTTTAGGTTGAGCAGTTGTGCCATATGGCTTATCTCTGGATTAGTTGTATTTCTCTGTTCTCAAGGTCAACTTTCTTATTCCTCCTCCTCCTGTTCCTTGTCCTCCTCCTTCTCTTCCTCCTGTTCCTTGTCCTCCTCCTTCTCTTCCTCCTCTTCTTTGTCCTCCCCCTTCTCTTCCTCCTGTTCCTTGTCCTCCTCCTTCTCTTCCTCCTGTTCCTTGTCCTCCTCCTTCTCTTCCTCCTCTTCCTTGTCCTTCCCCTTCTCTTCCTCCTATTCCTTGTCCTCCTCCTCCTGTTCCTTGTCCTCCCTCTTCCCTTCCTCCTCTTCCTTGTCCTTCCCCTTCTCTTCCTCCTATTCCTTGTCCTCCTCCTCCTCCTGTTCCTTGTCCTTCTCCTTCTCTTCCTCCTCTTCCTTGTCCTCCTCCTTCTCTTCCTCCTCTTCATTGTCCTCCCTCTTCCCTTCCTCCTCTTCCTTGTCCTTCTCCTTCTCTTCCTCCTCTTCCTTGTCCTCCTCCTCTTCCTTGTCCTCCTCCTTCCCCTCCTCTTCCTTGTCCTCCTCCTTCTCTTCCTCCTCTTCCTTGTCTTCCTCCACTTCTTCCTCCTTGTCTTCCCCCTCTTCTTCCTTTCCCCATCTCCCAAGTGCTGGGATTACAGGTGTGCTGCCCTATGAAATGCTTTTGTTTTGTTTTTGTTTGTTTGCTTCTTTTTGAGATGAGGTCTCAGTATGCAGCACTGGCTGGCCTGGAGCTGACTAGGTAGTCCAGGTTAGCCTCAAACTCACAGAGATCTACTCCTATCTCTGCATCCCAAGTGCTTGGGGTTACAGGCTTGTGCCACCACAGAGATGAGAGTGTAAGGACAGACCCCAATGGACGTGCAGAGAGAAACTAGGCCGTCAGGAGGAAAGTTTCCAGTTGCCACCCAAAGTAGCTAACTCATGGCTTGCTTAACCCTGCCCACAAGCAAATGTTCAAAGCTGTTATCTACGTGACAGCTGGAAGGTTTCACTGCTTTCGTGGGAATTGCTTGAGTGGGAACTATGCGATGTTAATTGTTAAACCCATTGGGTAATAGGTAAGGCATGTTTAAACTGATAGGTTACAATTATATGTGCTGGTACAAAATGATTGGCCAAAAAAGCGCGGGCCTCAGGACAAAGGCCTGAAGGACTTATAAATATAATCCAACCCCTTTGTTCGGGGTCTTGCCTATCTTGCCCTGACCTGCATGTCAGGAAGGAGGCTTGACCCTGGCTAGCCAGCCTCGCAATAAACGCCTGCTTGCATATTGCATTCTTTGCTGTTCCTTTGTCGGTGCGGGGATTTTCGGACTCGGGTTTGAATAAACTTAACAAGAGAATGGAGGAAAACCAGAATTCTTTTCCTCTTTGTTTTCACAGAATTGTCTACTTATTCTGACATTAAAAAATGAAGTACTCTTCTTGAAAATATTGGTTAATTAAATTTAAATAATTATTAATATGTAGGTTATTGTAAATTATACTACAACTTCAGTTTCTTTTTTTTTTTATTTATTTCTGTATGTGTATCAATGTACTGTCTGCATGCAGGTTTGTACACTCGTGTCGTGCAATGCCGCGGAGGTCAGAAGAGGGCATCGGATTCCCCTGGAACTGGAGTTCTCCTGGAATTGGAGTTTCAGATGATCCTCGGCCACCATGTGGGTGCTGGGGATCGAACCCAGGTCCTCTGCAAGAGCGGTCGGCGCTCTTAACTGCTAGGCCATCTCTCCAGCCCAGAATTTTTTTTTAAAGATAGGATCTTCCTATGTAGTCCAGGATGGCCTGGAATTCATCAAGTAGCCAGGCTGGCCTCTAATCTGTGATCCTCTACAACAACTTTGAAATTGAGTTTGGTAGGCTATTAGAACAAAATAAGAGTTTGGAAGCAGTTGGGCATGGTGGTTCATGCCTTTAATCCCAGCACTTGGGAGGCAGAGGCAGGCGGATCACGGCCAGCCTGGTCTACAAATCGAGTTCCAGGACAGCTGGGGCGACAGGGAGACCCTGCCTCAAAAAAAAAAAAAAAGAAAAAAAGGGTTTAGAAGCAGAAAATGTTAGTAATCATCATTATTAACTAGCCTTTGTAACTGAATAGGTGGCAGGGAAAAGAAAAGAGCATTTAAAGATAACTCAGATCTCAAAACTGGGATGGATGCTGGTAGTGAAATGAATGGGAACAAGGAAGTCAAGAGAAGGAACTGAAATTGAATGAGGTTGCTCAGGAGTTCCAAGGAATTAGGGAGGCTGAGGTTGAGGCTGATGATCACTTAAGCTCTGAGATTCTGGTTAGAGGTGGGGGAGAAGAAGGAGAGAAATGCTTTATTTTGGGAAAAATATGATTTCTGTTTCAGTAATGTTGACTTTCATCTTACTGCTCTGTTGTCTTCCTCCTCCTCCTCCTCCTCCTCCTCCTCCTCCTCCTCCTCCTCCTCCTTTTCCTCCATCGCCTTCTCCTTCTTCTTTTGTATGTGTGTTGTTTTCCTTTGAGACAGGGTTTCTGTAGCTCAGGCTGGCCTGGAACTCAAGGCAACCTTCCTGCCTCAGTATCCCAAGTACTGGGATTACTACAGACCAGCCAGCATGTGCAGCTTAATGTTGGTTTTCAAGGACACAGTCATGAGCTCAGATTTGGGATTCACCTATGGAGAGGCTGCATGTGAAGTCACGAAACTACTCATTTGGTAAGAAGAGAGTATAGAACTAAAGGAAAGTTGGATAATATACTTAGAATAATAAGAGGAAGAGAAACTAGCCAAGGTAGTAGCTAGAAGAAAAAGAACTACAGCAGTAGTGTATCTTAAAATTTTTTTTTAATTTTTTGGTCTGTTTGAGACAGGGTTGCCCTGTAGCCCCAGCTAGCTGGTATTTGCTATGTAGACCAGGCTAGCCTTGAACTCACAGAGATCCACTTGCCCCTGCCTCTCAAGTGGTGGGATTAAAGGTGTGTGCCACCATGCTGAGCTTTAGATGCTGTCTCTTTGTGACTGTCCACATGACCTTCCATGTCCCGGCTGGCATCATGGTGGTCTTCAAGCTGCTGTCAGCTTCCTGGTTCTAATCCATGAGAGTTCTGGTTTGTCCAGGTCTGCTTTGTCCTTTTTTGCATTAGGTTACTTGGGGTTGCTGGACACCCTATGGAATGGGCAAGAAGCCCATCTGTGGCTTGGGAAAGAGAGTGGAAGCCACATGGTATGTATAGGCCTGACATTGAGCCTGAACTGTGGGAATGACAGTTATTTTGATTAACATATTTAGTAGGCATTGAAGAGAAATCTTTTAAAAAAAGAATCAACCCACCATATGTATCTTGGGTACATTATATTTTTAGAGAGCACAGAGATTATTTAGTTACATTGTAAAGATCTATTCTGTACCACAAATGCTTACCAAGGGCTATGCCAGGCAGATTCCAAACATCTGGACAGAAAATATGTAAAAAGGTAATTTATGCATATAAAATAATTTTGGCCAGGCAGTTTCTTATGGCAAAATTAAGCACAGAATCTAAGATATATTGTACCACCATGAAATAATATTCTCTCTCATTCCTCAGGAATGTTAGCTTGCTTTGCTCCAAGATAGTTCCAAACATATCTAGTCTGTTGTTTTGTTTGTTTTCCTGAAGTGAACAAAAATTTTTGGTGAATCATATTTTCCAAAATAATATTATTTCCAAATGAGAAAATATATACAACATTCAGGAATATGAGGCACTTAGAAAGCTGAGGCCGAGCTGGGCGTGGTTGCACACGCCTTTAATCCTAGCACTTGGGAGGCAGAGGCAGGTGGATCTCTGTGAGTTCAAGGCCTGCTTGGTCTACATAGTGAGCTCCAGGCCAGCTGGAACTAAAGGGAGACCCTGTCTCAAAAAGACAAAAAGAAAAAAAGAAAAAGAAAGAAAGCTGAGGCTGGAGGATTGTAAATTTGTGGCCAACCTGGGCTACCTAGCTACACCCTGTCTCCAAAAAAATAGTGCATGCATCTTCAGTAATATGTAGGACATGCTTGTCCTGAAGATTTATCATTTATCTGAAATGCAAATCTAAGAATATGCCTTGGATTTTATCTGGAAATGTCACAAAAGAACTGAAAAATGGGGGTGTCAATTCACTAGTGGAAAGTGGGATTTTTGTGCTTCCTCCAACAGGGAGCTGTGGGGTCTTCAGAATCCTCAGAGCCCCCTACACAGGTGTGTTTGGGAGACCCCAGAGAAAGAAGATGAGGCTGTGCAGGTGTTGTTTCTGGAACCTGGGTTGGGGGCGATGGCTGGAGGGTTGAGTGAGGACGTGTGAGGAGGGAAAGACCCCTGGTGAGGAATGCTGTCTGTGTAAAAGAATGGCAAAGGCAAAGAAAGGGAGTTTTTCTATGTATGGCTGTAGACTATGAATCAGATCCCCTTTAATGTTCTTTGAGAGAACAAGTAAAGATTAAAATTGCTTTTTAAATTACTTTCAGTTAACTGGATTGTGTTTCCTTCGGTGATACAGCACTAAGATTAAGTCATAANTAGATTTGATTTGTAATGTAATTTCATTTGTATGAAATGCACAGAGCTTCAATAAAATATTGGCAAAAAATCAATTGTGCAAACAATAGCACATAGGATTTTTTATAATATTGCTAAATATTGACTTTGAGTGCTACTTCCTATGGGCTGGAAAGAAACCCAATTTATAAATTTACGTTGTTTGAGAAATGTCACCCACATAGATTATGGCTGCAAGTTCATTCCTCAGTCAAGAGGATGCAGTAAATCGAAATCTCTCTTTCTCTCTCTCACACACACACTCCACATGTGCGCACGCATACTCGTGCACACACATGTACACCCTTCTTTAAATACATAGAAATGTTGGATAAAGTGCCAGCGGCAATTTTAACCTTTAGTTTTTTAAAAATTTTTATTTATTTTCATATGTCTATGAATGTACTGTCTGCATGTAGGTTTGTGCACCCGTGTCATCAGAAGAGAGTGTCGGATTCCCCTGGAACTGGAGTTAAAGACGGCTCTCAGCCGCCATGTGGGTGCTGGGGATCGAACCCAGGTCCTCTGCAAGAGCAGTCAGTGCTCTTAACTGCTAGGCCATCTCTCCAGCCCCTAACCTTTAGTTTTAAATGGTGGAATACTTAAAACGGTGATCCCTCCCCCAACAAAAGACAGATGTACTGGCACATGCCTATAATCCCAGCACCAGAAGAGGAAAGGCAGGAAGATTTTGAGTTTGAGGCTACCCCGGACTACATATTGAGTCCCCGCTTCAAACACACACACACACACACACACACACACACACACACACACACACACACCAAATAAAAAAAATCATGGAGAATTAAAAAAAAATTGAAATAAGCCAGGCATGGTAGCACACACCTTTAGTCCTATACTAGGGAGGCAGAGGCAGGTGGATCACTGTGAGATTGAGGCCAGCCTGGTCTAAATAGTGAGTCTTAGGGCAGCTGGGGCTACAAGAAGACTCTGTCTCAAAAACAAAAATTAGAAATAACAGACAGCCTCTTTGTAATGAAAGTAGAGGTGTAAAGTACTCTGGATTGCAGCCTATCAGGAGGGATGACTGAATATAGTCAAAAGTCAAACAGAATGTGAGAGCAGGGACTACGAATGCAGACTTTACATAGACAGTGACAGCTTCCCAAGGAAACTGAGGAACACAGAAGTGCTAGGGCAAGCAAGGACTTTCTTGCTTGCCTGAGGGTGGGCCAGGAGCTCCAGCCTAACAGTAACAAATAAAAAGAATAAAGGAGAGGAAATGGGTGGATTGAGTGACAATGTTCAAAAAGAAAATGGCTATCTATATTCAGTCCAGACAAGTAGGACCTAGGGTTTGAGATCAGATATGGGGACAAAGGGCACAGACCTTGGCCAGACATGCTGGAGTATAAGGCCTAAAGACTCAAGCTCAAACATCTGAACAAGTAAAGGTAAATTTGAATCTAGACATAAGTTGAGGGCAAAATAAACAGTTATCAATGAAGGTGGAGTGTGATATGAGGCAAAGGATTTTAGCCATATTACCTTGGCTAGAATAAATCTGAATATAAGGGAAATGAAGGCCTTATGGAGTGGCAAATAGAAATTTTAGCTGTAAAGGTCCCATCCAGTACACAATGTGGAGGGAAATGCAGTCCACTCTCAGTCCAGGTACAGTGGGGAGGACCTTCTGACTCCCAAGGCTCCTCATCTACGTTTCATCTGTGGGGCCTCTTCCGTGGCCTTAGTTTGTTCTTTAGTTGGAGACATGGAGTGAAGTGGAGTTTAGGCAAAAAGACACTAGTTGGTATGGCTGAATTTCTTCTCTTGCTGTGATCCAAGAATGCATGTCTTTGAACCAGCATTACACAAGCGTGTGATGTTAGAATTAGTCCTCGGCCTATGATTTTTCTTTTATCTATCAAATGTAGAAACAACCATATTTTGTCCTGTTTACTAAATCAGCTATACAAATCCCTGGAATGTCTCTGCTCTGAAGGAGTTTTTGATACATATTCCTTGTATGTACATAGGTTCTTTATAGTTTTCTTGTGCTTGATATTCATAGCACAGAGAATACCACTGTAAGAGACTGTTAGAGATCACCGGTGCCTCAGAAGATAATCAGTAATTTCAATGAAAGCATCTAAGAAGGACACTAAGTTTTTATGTTCCTTAAGAGATCAAAGGATTGGGCAGGACAAAAGAATGCAAGTTATATTTCAAGAAAAAGAAATAATATTCTAAATTAAAATGTTTATGAAGATAAAAATTTAGATAATTTTTATAGAATTCACATAGGCTAAGTATTGTTATTGATTTAATTAAAATCACAAATATATCCCTGTTAACAAATTTCCCAGGGGCTGACATTGAAAAACTACTATATTAAAGTGTAATTAAGAGAGTAGAATCCATCAGTTTTACTTGTAATGTCCCCAGTGTTCAAGCTGATGAGTTTTGACAAATATAAAAAAATCTCTGTGATCAAGTTATAAATAGAGGGGGCTGGGAAGATGTCTTGTGGGTAAGTACATGCTACTCATGAGAACCTGAGTTTGGATCTCTAGCACCTACATAAAAGCCGGGGATGGTGGCACATACCTGTAACCCCAGCACTGATGGGTCTGTATGTGTACACATACATACATGGATGCATACATGCACACATAACATTCACACAAAGAGACAGGTCATTTCTCTATGTTTCTTTCCAAAGTTTCTACATGCCCCATTGCAATAAAGTCTTTTTTGCTAGGCACACACCTTTAATCCCAGCACTGGAAGGCAGCGGCAGGCAGACCCCGTCACAAACAAAGAAACAAACAAACAAACAAACAAACTTATTTCTGTATATCTCTGGCCTCTAACACTTGTTTTATTTCAGCTTTAATGTGTCTTTTCAAAATTTTGATTTAATGTAAATCATATAGTCATATGTCTAGACTTTTGTGCTTAGCATAATGCTTCCTTTGATTCATCTATGTAGTTGCATGTGTAAAATAATTTTGCTTTATGGATACATTGAAATGTGTTTATCCTCCAACCAATGGACTTTTGAGAAGTTTATACTTTGGGGATGTTATGAATAAAGTTGTGTAAATCTGTTTACAAATCTTTGTATTTTAACTTCTTTGAGGCAAATACCCAGTGGTGGTATTGAGTATGTATATTTAATTTTAGAAGAAACTATCAATCTTTTCCCCCTAAAGTGGAGGTACCATTTTACATTTCCCCCAGTAATGGATGGCCATCTCATTTTATCTACATCCTTGATGAAACTTGATATTGACAATCTTTTTAAACTATAACTATTTAATCTGAAGTATAGTAATGTTTCATTGTGGTTTTAATTTATGTATTTCTAATATCCAATCCTGCTGGTCATCTCTTCTTTGCCATCTTGAGTTTTTGTGGTTAAGTGTAGTCAACCTTTGGTTCGTCCTTTTTTTGTATTGTTAGAATAGTAAGCTGTAAAGAGACAAATCCTTTATCAGGTACATTAATACATGTATCTGTGTGTCCATGAGCACTGTGTGTGCCTAACTGCTGAGCCAAGTCTCCACCCACTCCCTTTAAAAAAGATTTATTATTCTTATTATTATATATTTTATTTGGTATTTTTGAGACAGGGCTTCCCTGTATCCCCAGCTGTCCTGAAATTCACTACATAGACCAGGCTGGCCTTGAACTCACAGAGATCCACCTGCCTCTGCCTCCCAAATACTGGGATTAAAGGTGAGTGACAACACACCTGGCTCATCCCAACTCTTCTTAGTGTCTAGTGACCACAATTCTATTTCTATGAGATAAACTTTCTTAGTATCCACATATTTTTAATTTTTTTATTTATTTATTTTTGTATATGTATGAATGTACCGTCTGCATGAAGGTCTGTGAACCCATGTCGTGCAATGCCGCGGAGGTCAGAAGAGGGTCTCGGATTCCCCTGGAACTGGAGTTCTCCTGGAATTGGAGCTACAGATGGTTTTCAGCCGCCATGTGGGTGCTGGGGATTGAACCCGGGTCCTCTGCAAGAACATCGGTGCTCCTAACCGCTAGGCCATCTCTCCAGCCCCAGTATCCACATATTTTTAAAGTCTTAATATGTCAGAGAATTCTCTTATTGTACAATGCATTATAATTGCTTGAAAGTGTGAAATTAAAAATTGTTTACAAAGGCCAGGTGTGCTAGTGCACACCTTTAATACCAGCAGTTGGCAGGCATGCCTTTAATCCCAGCAGTTGGCAGGCAGACGCAGGCAAGTCTCTGTGAGTTTGAAGCCAGCCTGGTCTACATAGGGAGTTCTAGGCCAGCTGGGGCTACAAAGGAGACCCTGTCTCAAAAACAACAACAACAACAACAACAACAACAACAACAACCACTGCTTACAAAGTACAAGCCCAAGTTTGTAATTATCAGATTCAACTGGCATAAAATTATTTTGCCAGACTTCCATGGAAGTTTCTAAAAGCTTGCCCTCAAGTTCTGTATTATCTTGTCCCAGACTGGTGACCATATAGTTCATGGATTACATTCTGAAAGGCAGTGGTATAAACCACTCTAGATCTCTAAAGTCTCATTGTATATTAAACCAAATATAAACTCTCACTACTAATCTTTAAACTCTATCAGATAGCTCTACCGAGCTGGCTCTAAAAGATAAACTCTTTTTTTTTTTTTTTTTTTTTTGGTTTTTTCGAGACAGGGTCTCCCTGTAGTCCCATCTGGGCTGGAACTCACTCTGTAGACCAGGCTGGCCTTGAACTCACAAAGATCTGCCTGCCTCTGCCTCCCAAGTGCTAGGATTAAAGCCATGCGCCACCATGCCTGGCTAAGATAAACTCTTACAATCTCTTCCACCCAAGCAACTGACTATTTAATTTCCCCCTTTTTTCCCCAAAGCATGTACCTCACATAGGTTATGAGGCATATGCTTTGGGAAATATTATATTACTGAGAGATTCTCCTTAGAAAGATTTCCTAGGGCCCGGCGTGGTGGTGCACGCCTTTAATCCTAGCACTTGGGAGGCAGAGGCAGGCGGATCTTTGTGAGTTCAAGGCCAGCCTGGTCTCCAGAGTGAGTTCCAGGACAGCTGGGGCTACAGGGAGACCCTGTCTCGAAAAGACCAAAAAAAAAAAAAAAAAAAAAGAAAGATTTCCTAGGACAGGGCCTGGAGAGATGGTTTAGCGGTTAAGAGCGCCAACTGCTCTTGCAGAGGACCCAGGTTCGATCCCCAGCACCCACATGGCAGCTGAGCACCATCTTTAACTCCAGTTGCAGGGGAATCCGATGCCCTCTTCTGACCTCCACAGCATTGCACGATGCAGGTGCACAGACTTGCATGCAAGACAGTACATTCATACACATAAAGAATAAATAAAATAAAAAAAAAGACAAAAAAAGAAAGATTTCCTAGGACAACCTTATCTAGTTTTACCATTTTGGTATTTGTATTTGTATTTTATTTTATTTTATTTTTGGTCTTTTTGAGACAGGGTCTCCCGTAGCTCTGGCTGTCCCGGAACTCACTCTGTAGACCAGGCTGGCCTTGAACTCACAGAGATCCGCCTGCCTCTGCCTCCCAAGTGCTAGGATTAAAGGCATGCGCCACCACGCCCGGCCGGTATTTGTATTTTTAAGTATTAATACAGATTTACATTAGTTGTATTGTTTCCATCAGTAAAACATAAATTATTTCAAAGCAAAGGTCTGACTTTATTCTAAATATTAAAAATGTCTAGAAATAGCAAATCACCTGATTAAGAGTTTATGCACACAGGGAATTAAAGCACTGGTAGCTATGTTAATGTTCTCTCTCTCTCTCTCTCTCTCAGTCTTTTTGAGTTAATGTTATTTCTTATTAGAGGAATTTGCATTTACCTCCCCTCCCCATTCCCTGCTATCTCTTATTTTCTTACTAGGCCTGACTCCGTTAACTCTGGATCCCAAAACAGCCACGGTGTGCATATGGTTAGACCACAATTCTGTGGAGTCAGTTCTCTCCTTCCTTAGTCTTTTATGTGGGTTCTGGGGATCAAACTCATTCTGTCTGTATTTTAACTGACAGTAATTTTCACCCTTCTTTCTTTGGTATACTGGTTCTCTAGCTTGTCTGCTCTTTCTGGCTCTAAAGTTCTTAGCACTGCTGATGTCAGCAATTCTCCTGATAAAATATTTCTAGTTTCCTTCCTTGGAATTCCCCCTCTGAACTGCTTTCATATACAACCTGTTTACACTTATAACTGCTGATTTAGGTAACTAACCATGATATGATTAAGGCTGCATTTAAAACACACACACACACACACACACACACGCACACACGCACGCGCATGCACGTGCGTGCGTGTGTGCGTGTGTGTGTGTGTGTGTGCAATAGGGTCTCCCTATGTAACACTGGGTGACCTGGAACTTGCTATGTAGACTGGGTTAACCTCAAACTCACATTGAGCCCATCTCTGCTTCATGAGTGCTGGGACTAAAGGCACATGGAAACATGCCCAGCCTAAAACTTACCATGCTTTTTCATGATGTCAACCAGAACTTGGTAAAAGCTCATTTTTTGCCTGGAACTTTGCTTGATGTTGTCATTGCCCCTTTTACTCAAACTAGCTTCAAACACACATGGTAGGCACACACTCTACCACTGAGTTATATTCCCAGCCCCTTTTTATGTTTTACTTTTGAGAAAGGGTTTAGATGAGTTGCCTAGGGTTGTCCTGCCTCAGCTTCCCAAGAAGCTGGGAATTACAGACCTGTGCTACCCAGGGCCAGTTCTTGCTTGATACTTTGAAGGGTAAAAGGAAGCATAAAAAGGAAAAGAGAAAAACATGCTAATATAAAGGAAAGTAATCTGAATAAAAATTCACTTCTGAGCTGGTGAGATGGCTCAGCAAGTAAGGGTGCTTGCTGTGAAAACCTGATGACCTGAGTTTGATCCCCAAAACCCAGATAAAAGACTAAGGAAGGAGAGAAATGACTCCACACAATTGTGGTCTAACCATATGCACACCGTGGCACATGTGCCCACACATGCATAATATACACTCAATAAATAATTTTTTGGTCTTTTTGAGACAGGGTCTCCCTTTAGTCCAGCTGGCCTGGAGTTTGCTATGTAGACCAGGGTGGCCTTGAACTCACAAAGATCCACCTGTCTCTGCCTCCCAAGTGACCGGCTTCAATAATAATTTTTAAAATCACTTCTAAAGTATGAAAAAATGATAGCTGACATAAACTATCTTTTCTTTTCTTTCCTTTAAATGAGACAGGGTCTCATTTGTAGCCCTGGCTTGCCTAGAACTTACAGTTCTCCTGCTTCAGCCTCCTAAGTGCTAGGATTATAGGCATGTGCTACCACATTTGGCTCACTTATTTATTGATGCACTGGGGGTGCATGTGTGTCATGGTGAGCATGTGGAGGTCAGAGGACAGCTTGTGGCAATCAGTTCTCCTCTTCTACCATGTAGGTCCTGGGGATTCAACCTTTATGTGTGTCTGATGTGCATGTGGAGGCATAAGACCACCTCAAGTCCTCACCTTCTACCTTGAGACAGAGGTCCAATGCTGGTTACTCTAGGCTTGCTGTCCTGCACGCTGCAGGGGATTCTCCTGTGTCTACCTACCATCTTGCTTCAGAAGCACTGGATTACATATGGAAGCTATGAAGCCTGGCTTTCCGTGGTTTCTGGGACTTGAACTCTAGTCCTTACACTTGTGTGGCAAGTGCTTTATACACTGAGCCATCTCCCTAGGCCCTGTTATTTTTTTTAACTTCTATTTTTATTTTATGTATATGAGTATTTTGCTTGGATGTATTTAAATATACCATGTGCATGCAATGCCTGCAGAGGACAGAAGAGGGAATGAGATCCCCTGAAACCGGAATTATGGATGGTTAGCTGCCGTGTGGGTGCTGGGAGCTGAACCCAGGTCCTCTGCAAAAGCAGCCTGTGCTCTTCACTGTTCAACTACCTCTCCAGCCCCTTGTTTGTTTCTTTCTTTCTTTGTTTTTGAGACATTTTGGCTCTCAGTAATTTAAAAAAATTTTTTTAGGTTTTTTTAAATTGATGTTTTGTGTATTTCAGACATTTTTCAATTCAGTTCAGGCATATTCCCCTTTCCCTTCTCTCCCCCCCAACCTCATCCCAGATCTATGCATTCTGCCATAATTGTCCTGCATCTTTCTCTCAGTCTTTTTTTTATGCTTAGGAATTCACATTTTCTTCCATTAATTTTATATTACTCTAAAATATGGATACATACTCTCCACCCATATACAGTAATTACAGAGTCTGAAAATAATTGGTGGGTGGATTCTAGAGCCCGTTGAGAGATTCACATTATAACAACATAGTTGCTTTCAGATAAACAGAAATATAACAATAATGTTATTCAGCTTGCCTTTCATCTGGAGGATTTGGTGTTAGCATCCACAAATGAGGGAAACCATTCTCCATTTGTCTTTCTGGGACTGTATCACCTCACTCAGCATAATGGCTTTGAGCTCCATCCATTTACCTGCAAAATTCATAATGCCATCTTTCTTTACCACTGAACAGTACTCCATTGTGTAGATGTACCACATTTTTGTCATCTGCTCGTCTGTTGAGGGGCATTTGGGTTGGTTCCAGCTCTTCACTATTGTGAATAGAGCTGCAATAAACATGTATGTGCATGTATCGTTCAGGTAGGATGAATCTTTGGGGTATATATCTAAGAGTGGTATGACTGGGTCAGGTGGTAGGCTCATTCTGAGACTTTTAAGGGTCCTCCACACTGCTTTCCATAGTGGTTGTACAAGTTTACATTCCCACCAGCAGTGGATGAGTGTTCCCCTTTCCCCACAACCTCTCCAATATCTGTTGTCTTTTGTTTTCTTGATCTTAGCTAGCTGTATTGGAGTGAGATGATATCTGAGAGAGGTTTTAATTTGCATTTCCTTAATTATTGATGTTGAACACTTTTTAAGATGTCTCTCAGCCATCTTTAATTCCTCACTGATGAAGCCTCTGTTCAGTTTTTTTTTTTTTTTTTTTTTTTTATTTTAAATTGTTTTAGTGGTCTTTTTCGAGACAGGGTCTCCCTGTACCCCAGTTGTCCTGGAACTCACTCTTGAGAACCAGGCTGGACTTGATCCACAAAGATCTGCCTGCCTCTGGCTCCCAAATACGAGGATAAAAGGCGTGTACCACCACGCCCTTTTCAGCTCTTTACTCATCTTTTTGAGTAGTCATTTGTCTTCTTTGTTTTGAGTTTAAATATCGTGACATTAATGCTCTGTCAGATGATATCACGGTAAAGATTTCCTCCCACTCTGTGGGTTTTTCTCTTCACCTCTTGAGTTGTTCTTTCCCTGATACAGAGATGTTGAGTTTTGTTATGAGGGTCCCATTGTTGACTGTTGACCTTACTTCCCTGTGCAGCTGCTGTCTAATTAGAAAGTCTTTCCTATACCTTGATCTTCTGGATATTGTTAGCCAACTTTTCTTCTCACTACTTTCAGGGTTACGGCTTCACTTGCATACTTTGTCCCACTCGGTTCTTTTTTGTACAAGGTGGGGTGGGGTAGGATGTTGTTGCTTCTACAGTGATGCCCAGTTTTGCCCAGCACCTTTGCTGTGCTATCCTTCTCTCTTGGGGTCTTTTGCCCTTTGTCTTGGGTGGCTGATTGTATGGCCCCATTTGGATCTTCTTTTTGCGTCCCTTGGTCCCGGTCTGTTTTTGTGTCGTACCCGTGGTCTTTGTGACTATGGCCCTGTATTAGTTTGAAGTCTGGTAGGGCAATCCCCCCTGTATTGCATTTTATCACTCAGGGTTGCTTTAGCTTTCAAGGTCTTTTTAAGGATTTTGTTTCTAAGTCTGTGAATAAGCTCATAGGGATTTTGATTGGGATTGGCATTGAATCTGACATATCAGTTTGGGCGAAATGGACATTTTACTATATTAATTTATGCCCAATCCATGAGCATGGGAGGTTTTTCCACCTTTGGTATATTTTCAAATCTCTTTCTTCTTAGGGGTTTTAAAATTTGTTGTGTAGAGGAGGCTTTGGTATCTTTGGTTGGTTTGTTCCCAGGTTCTTATTGTTTTTTGAGGCTATGGTGAGTGGGAAGGTCTTCTCATTCCTTCTCCACTTGTTTATTCTGGGTGTAAAGAAAGGCACTGATTTTTCTAGGTTAAATTTGTACGCCGACACTTTATGTGGTGGTGCACACCTTTAATCCTAGCACTTGGGAGGGCAGAGGCAGGCAGATCTTTGCGAGTTCAAGGCCAGCCTGGTTTACAGAGTGAGTTCCAGGACAGCTGGGACAACAGGGAGACCCTGTCTCAAAAAGACCAAAAACAAACTAAAGAGAGAGAATGAAAAACTCAAAAAGGACCTAGAGGGATACAATGACAAACATCAGAAAGAACTAAAGGAACAGATTGACAAACTCCAGAAAGAACTAGAGGAGAAAAAAAAATAAAGAATACAGAGAACTAAGAGAGAGAAGTGAAAAACTCAAAAAGACCTAGAGGGATATAATGACAAACTATCGGAAAGAACAAGGAACAGACTGACAAACCCCAGAAAGAACTAGAGGAGAAAAAAACAAACTCCAAAAAGGAAGTAGAAACACTGAAAAAGGAGCCAACCAACGAAGTAAGGAGCACCAAGAAGAGATTGAAAGCTCAAAAAGGAAATGGAGTACTAAAGAAACACAGGATAAACGAAAAAGGAATTAGACACTCATTCAATCAAGAAGAAAGGAAAGGAAAAAGCCTCAGAAGTAAATGGAGGAAGCAGAACAAGGAATTCAGATCTGGAAGATAACACAGAGCAATTAAAAAGCTCAAAATGGCCTAGCGGTTAAGAGCGCCGACCGCTCTTACAGAGGACCCGGGTTGATCCCAGCACCCATATGCGGCTGAGAACCGTCTTGAAACTCCAATTCCAGGAGAACTCCAGTTCCAGGGGAATCCAGACCCTCTTCTGACCTCTGCGGCATTGCACGACACGGGTGCACAGACTTGCATGCAGACAGTACATTCATACACATACAAAATAAATAAAATAAAAAAAAATAAAAAAATTAAAAAAAGCTCAAATAAAGATTATGAAAAATTTAAAAATACACAAAAGTGGAACAACCAGAAATATGGGACACTATGAAAAGATCAAACCCCGCATCATAGGAATAGAGGAAGAGAAGAAACTCAAGAGAATAGTAGGATCAGATCTTCAACAAATAATAGATGAAAATTTCCCCAAACTAAAAAATAGACAAACCATACAATACAAGAAGCACATAGGACCCCAAAATAGACAAGATCAGAAAAGAAACATCCCACGCCATATAATAGTTATATGCTAGATGCCCAAATGCTAGATGCCCAAAACAAAGACAAAATCTGAGGGTACAAAAGAAAAACAAGTCACATACAAAGGGAAACCCACAGAAATTACAAATGACTTCTCAGCTCAAACCAGTGAAAGCAGAAAACATAGAGCAAAGCATTCCCTGTGTTAAAGCTATGGATGCCAACCCAGAATTCTTTACCCAGCAAAAATGTGACTATAATTGAAGGAGAGAGAAAAATCTTCCATGACATAAACAAGATGATGGAACCATGTCTGGAAAATCAACTCTTCATAAAATACTTGAAGCAATTCAAAGGACAGAAGAGAGGAGCAACAATCCCAACACCTAGGAAAAGAAACTAATAAAAACTAACCATAGGAGCAAAACGGAGGCTAGAAGTCCAAATGGATATAAAGTGAAAGGAAGCAACATCCATCTTTCAATTATAAACTTTAAATATTAAGGGGCTAAACTCCCCAATCAAAAGGCATAGACTGGGAGATGGATTTAGGAAACAAAACCCATCTGTTTTCTAGTTTGTCTTCATTGCTATGACAAAACACTCTGACCGACACCAACTTGGGGAGGAACGGTTTTATTCAGCTTACATCTCCCAGGTCATCACAGTTCATCACTTAGAGAGCCCAAGGCAGAAATCAGGCAGGAACCTGAGGCACAGGAGCCGAAGCAAGGCCATGGAAGAATGTTGCTCACTGGCTTGCTCCCCTGGCTCATGCCCAGCCTGCCTTCTTATACAGTACACACAACCTCCCAGGGTGGCCCTACTCATTTGGGCTGGGCCCTCCCACACTGCTCAACCATCAAGACAATACTCCACAGAGGTGGCCACAGGACAATCCAATGGAGCCAATTCCCCAATAATGCTCCCTCAAACCCAGGTGTGTCAAGTTGAAACTAAAGCTACCAGCACAATTGACCCCTTGTCAATTTGACACAAAACACATCACTATTAAACCACCACCTTTCCAGTTCTTATTCCCAAAGTATGATGTAAACATTAATCAACAACCTAAGACAGTACAACCTTAAAAGCCCCACAGTTCTTAAAATGTCCCAAACACTTAAAATTTCACAGTCTATTAAAAGTCCCTTAACTGTGGGCTGTTGTAAATCAAAACAAGTACTGTTTTATTTCAAAGGGAAGAATCAGGAACTCTCAAACAAAACCTAAGTCCAGCAAGTAGCCACAAGGCTGGACACCTGGGATTCACTCACAATCTTCTGGGCTCCAAAGGGTTTTGGCGGCTCCCCTTCTCTGACTCTGCTGTTCGTGGCACACACAGCTCATCTCGAAGGCCCAGGCCGACTCCATTTCCACACCTGCACTGTCTTGGTGGTCAGTCCTATGGTCCTGGCATCTCCAAAAGCTGGGTTTGCCACTGAAACTGAGGCAGCACCTTCACCAATGGTCTCTCGTGAACCTCTCCTTGTGCAAATCCCTCAGCTTCTCCCCATGACCCCTGTAATCCTGGGGTCTCACTGCAACTCTGAGGCACACTCACCAGATGTGCCTTTCCTGCCTCTAAGTGCCAAGTCTTGGCTGCTTCTGTGACCCCTCAAATTCAACACCAGAACCAAACAGGAGACTCTTAACATGTTACCAAGTCCTGCTTCTGGTCTGAGATGGAGGCTCAGGCCCTTTCTGGATGACAGCTTCTGTGTGTTGACCTGAAGAAATTCTTCCCAGAAGATTTCACCACAGTGATGCTGGGTCTTTCTTACTTACAGCTGATTTTTCAGCCCAGCTAACAGCATCAATGGTCCCAGTACAACAAAGATTTCCCTTCAGTTCTGTGGTCCTCTTGTTACTTACAGCTGATCTTCACCCCGCTGACAAAAACCCACAGATTACATAGTCCTGAGATGATCTCTTCTCCCCTTTGAAACAGAAACTTCACAAGCCAGGCCTCCATCTTCTACTAATCATTCAGCAAAACTGCTCCAATCCACAGCAACAATCTTTAGGAATTCAACATCTTCCCAGCCCAAAGTTCCAAATGCTCCCACAATCCTTCCCAAACACCAAGGTCAGGTCTTTCACAGCAATACCCCACTCTTCTGGTACTAATTTCTGTTCTAGTTTGTCTTCCATTGCTATGACAACACTCTGACCGACACCAACTTGGGGAGGAAAGGGTTTATTTCAGCTTACATCTCCAGGTCACAGTTCATCACTTAGGGAGCCCAAGTAGGAACTCAAGAGCAGGAAACCTGGAGGCAAAACCAGAGCTGAAGTACAGGCCTTGGAGGAATGCTGTTCATTGCTTGCTCCCCTGGCTTATGCCACCTACTTTCTTATACAGACACAACAACCTGCCCAGGGTGGCACTACTCATTGTGGGCTGGGCCCTCCCACACTGCTCGACCATCAAGACAATACTCCACAGATGTGGCCACAGGCCAATCCAATGGAGCCAACTCCCCAATTAAGGCTCCCTCAACCCAGGTGTGTCAAGTTGACACTAAAGCTATCCAGCACACCATCTATATGCTGTCTACAAGAAACCCACCTCAATTTCAAGGATAGGCACCAACTTAAGGTGAAGGGATGGAAGAAAGTATTCCAAGCAAATGGTACCAAAAAGAAAGCAAGTGTGGCTATTCTAATACAGACAAAATAGACTCAAAGCAAAGAAATCAAAAGAGACAAAGGGGCCATTACATCTTTATTAAAGGAAAAATTGACGATGAAGATTTCACAATCATGAATAATATGCACCAAACACCGTGCACCAACTTTATAAAGACAATTTCAGGATCTCAAGGCACAGATTAACCCCAGCACACTAAATAGTAGGGGACTTCAATACCCATTAAGTCCCCTAGACAGATCAACAGGACAAAGGATAAACAGAGAAACAATCTGAACTAAATGACACAATACACCAAATGGCCTCACAGACATCTATCGAATATTCACCCAAACACCAAGAAAATACACTTTCTACTCAGCACCTCATGGAACATTCTCCAAAAAGACCATATACTGGGACACAGGGAAAAACTCAACAAATATAAAAAGATTGAAATAATTCTATGCATTTTATCAGACCACAGTGCAATAAAACTCAATACAACACCAGAATAAACCCTACAACCTACAGGAACACCATGGAGACTAAACAACACTCTCCGAATATGAATGGGTCAAGGAAAAATAAAGAAAGAAATAAAAACATTCCTGGAACGAATGACAATGATAAAACAACACAGCAAATCTATGGGACACTTTAAAAGCAGTCTTAAGAGGGAAGTTTATAGCTCTAAGTGCCTACATTAAAAAAACAGAAAGAAGCCAGGCGTGGTGGCGCACGCCTTTAATCCTAGCACTTGGGAGACAGAGGCAAGCGGATCTTTGTGAGTTCAAGGCCAGCCTGGTCTACAGAGTGAATTCAGGACAGCTGGGGCTACAGGGAGCACTGCTCAAAAGACAAAAAAAACAAAAAACAAAAAAAAAAAAACAAAAAAAAAAAAACAAAAACAGAAAGAAACACAAGTGAAATGATCTAACACTGCAGCTAAAAATAATTGGGGAGACAACAAATAACCCTAATCGCAAAGACCAAGAATAACAAAAATACAGAGCAGAGATTCAAGAATAGAAACAAAGAAAGGTCATACATACAAAAAATATCAATGATCCAAAAGTTGGTTCTTTGGAGAGAATAAACAAGATAGACATCTCTAGCCCAGTAACCAAAAGGAAAGAGGAACAACTCCAAATACAATAGAATCTGTGGACAAAGGGGAAATATCACAACAGACAATGAAAAGAGTCAGAAAACTCATACGGGAATACTTCAAAACTTTACTCACTAGTTGAAAAACCTATGAGGAAATAGGGATAATATCTGAAATGCCGGGAAATCACCAAAGCGAATCAGAAGAGATCGACAGCCTAAATAGACCAATTTACAGGAAGAAATCGAAGACGTAATAAGTAGCCTCCCAACCAAAAAGATGCCAGGCCCAGATGGTTGCATGGCAGAATTCTATAAAAATAAATATTCAAAAAGACGATACAACCACTACTACTCAAATTGTTTTAGAAGGGATAACAAACGGAGGGAGTTTCCCAGTTACCTTGCTGAAAGCCAGTTATCATGCTACTACCAAAACCAAGGAAAGATCATGCAAACCAAAAAGGAGAACTATAGAACCCAACCCCTATGAACACAGATGCCCAAAATTCTAAACAGGATTCTGGCAAATTGCAAAGAAAATCATCCACCATGACCAAGTTGGATTCATAACAGAGATGCATGGATGGTTCAACATCAAAAATCAATAAACATCATCCAAACATATAAGTGACTGAAGGACCAAAAACACACTCATCTCAAATTGAACGCAGAGAAGCCTTTGACAAAATCCAGATCCCTTCATGTTTAAAGTCCTGGAGGGAATTGTCTGGAGGGATCATTCCTCATGTAATCAAAGCCATATACCAGGACCCACAGCCAAGATCATCCTAAATGGGGAAATAAGAAGCATTCCCCTTAAAGGTAGAACTCGACAAGACTGGCCCCCCTGTTCACCAATTCCTTTCAATATGGTGCTGGAAACCCTTGCAGGGCAATAAAGGCAAGAAAGGAATTAAAGGAGTTCTAATTGGAAAAGATGAGAGTCAAGTATCACTTTTTTCGTGGATGATGATTGATTTGTCTACCTAAGGGGATGCTAAGAACTCCACCAAAAACTCCTAGAAATATTAAGAGCTTTTGGTAAGGTGCAGATACAATACAAGTCTATGAAAAAATCATTTAGCCTTTCTTTACACCAACAACAAGCACTGAAGGAACTACAGGAGACCTTCCCACTCACGAAGCCTCAAAAACAATAAAATAACACGACAATCCTAACCAAAACACCAGATCCGCGACAACAAAAATTTTAAACCCCTGAAAAGGAAATTGAGGAAGACATCA
>VZQC01005527.1:2607103-2622879 GCA_009823505.1 Rhizomys pruinosus
AAAAAAAAAAGGGGGGGGCGGTACAGACAGACATGAAACCTTCTAGTCAAAAACCTTGCAATTCAAATCTTAAAACTAACTATGGGAAAAGATTTGTTTGTTCCAACAGGACAAAATGTCACCAACTTAACGGCTGAGAAAGAAAAGATACAGCTTTGCATTGAGTAGGATGTACCAAAAAGTGGCAACTGAAAGGTTGACCCGTCTGAACACTGAAAGGAAGAAAAGCCTCAGATTGCCATAAACATCGAACCCTTCTGTGGATCCTACATGTAACAACTATCTATAATGAGTCCTAATGAAACTTATACCTTCTAGGTGCAACAAAGGTTTTGATATGACTTTCTTGCCTCCCCCCCCATAGAACAAGGAGAAATATGACGATGATGATGTCATTTTCCAACTGTAAATTGGAGACAACTATTATAGAGGTAATCTCTTATAAAACCGGTAAAAATGCCTTCTTTAATTGACTAATAGACATAAGAACTGTGAAAAGGATTATACTCTGTTCAGAACCAAATATAATACTAAAGTCCTTGGGCTATGCACTTAGGCAAAGTATATTAATGCAGGAGCTCTGACATCAGCAATGGATTGTTCTACCAGGGGGATGTTGGCCAGGGGATCCAAGGCCCCACAAAAGGTAAGGGCTCCTTGCCCCTAAGTTGGGATACCTGCAGGAGGAGAGGCGATAAGACCCTGCTGCCGAAGACCTGACGTTAACATGGGAGGGATGTATTGAGACCGCACATGCAAGGGTACAGATGGCCTCTGGAATGCCAGAGAGTGTTCCCAAAGGCCACTAAACCAATAAAGCAAATACGGGTCTCCCTGAGTCAAGCAAGACTCCACCATCAGCACCAGCTACACTTCACCTGCCTGGAAATACTGTGCAGCAGAGGCAGCCATATGCCTGTATATCCCAAATCTAATTGGCTATTGGCTCTCTCCTTGGAGGAATAACCCATGGCTGATGCCACAAGCTTACATCCTCTACAGGTTAGGAGATGTTATAATCCACAGTAAGACCCTGTCATATTTAACAGAAAAAATGTAATTCATGGACTAATATATCATCCAGACATATGTGTCTATACCAAAGTAACCTACCATAACCACTCTAAGGTGGTGTCTGTCCTTGAGGATAAGATGGGTTTCTTGTAGACAGCATATAGAAGGGTTCAGTTTCCTAATCCATTCTCCCAGTCTATGCCTCTTGATTGAGGAGTTTAGAGCATTAGTATTTAAGGTTATTATTGAGAGATCTGTGTTGCTTCCTTTTACCTTATTTTTTGTTTGCATTCTTGGTCTAGGTTTATATTTACTTTGTTAGGATTTTGTTGCTTTCTCTCTTTAATTGTTTAGGGATAGTTGCTTCTTTCCTCTGTTCTTTGGATTGCCTGGAGGATTTTCTGAAGTGTTGGTTTCTTTGTGTGTGTGTGTGTGTGTGTGTGTGTGTGTGAATGTACTCTCTGCATGCAGGTCTGTGCACCTGTGTCAATGCTGCGGAGGTCAGGAGAGGGTGTTGGATTCCTCTGGAATTGGAGTTCTCCTGGAATTGTAGTTTCAGATGGTTCTCAGCTGCCATGTGGGTGCTGGGGATCGAACCCGGGTCCTCTGCAAGAGTAGTCGGTGCTCTTAACTGCTAGGCCATCTCTCCAGCCCCAAGTGTTGGTTTCTTTAGACATGTATTCTTTCATCTTGTTCATGTCATGAAAGATTTGTCTTTCTTCTTCAACTATAATTGACATTTTTGCTGGGTATAGTAGTTTGGGCTGGCATCTAAAGTCATTTAGTGCTGGGAATACTTTGGTCCACATTCTTCTAGCTTTCATAGTTTGTACTGAGAAGTCAGCTGTGATTCTGATTGGTTTCCCCTTATATGTAACTTGTTGTTTTTCTCTTGTGGCTTTCAGTATTTTGTCTTTGTTTTGAGAATCTATGTTTTAACAATTATATGGTGTGGGGAGTTTGTTCTGTGGTCCTGTCTACTTGGTGTTCTATGTACTTCTTGTATTTATATGGGATTGTCTTTTTTTCAGTTTGGGGAAATTTTCTTCTATTATCCTGTTGAAGATCTGGTCAATAGTGTTGTCTTGGGATTCTTCTCCTTCCTCTATCCCTATGATGCAGAGGTTTGGTCTTTTCATAGTGTCCCACATTTCCTGGTTGTTCCACTCTTGTGTTTTTAAAAAATTTTTCATAATCTGTACTTGAGCTTTCTAGTTGCTCCGTATTATCCTGCAGGTCTGATATTCTTTTTTTCTGCTACTTCCATTCTGCTTCTGAGACTTTTTCCCATCCTTTCCTGGTGGTTGGATGACTGTTCAATATTCTTTTTCATTTCGTCCTGTGATTTCTTTAGATTTTCCACTCCCCTCTGGAGCCTGTCATTCTCATCTTGTAGCTCCTTGGTTCGTCGGTCATTTTCTTTTTTCTTTTTTTTCTTTTTTTTAATTTTTTTATTTAATTTTATTTATTTCCGTATGTGTATGAATGTACTGTCTGCATGCAAGTCTGTGCACCCGTGTTGTGCAATGCCGCGGAGGTCAGAAGAGGGTCTCGGATTCCCCTGGAACTGGAGTTCTCCTGGAACTGGAGTTTCAGACGGTTTTTGGCCGCCATGTGGGTGCTGGGGATCGAACCCGGGTCCTCTGCAAGAGCGATCGGCGCTCTTAACCGCTAGGCTATCTCTCCAGCCCCTCATTTTCTTTTTTCATTTCGGCCTGGGATCTTTTCAGTGTTTCCACTTCCTTCCGAAGTTTGTCATTATCTCCCTTTAGGCCCTTCTTGAGTTTTTCATTCTCTTCCCTTAGTTCTCTAATTTCTTTGAATATGTCTATAGTTATTCTTCTAAGGTAGGTGTCTTGGCTTCTTTCCTTGGAGATCTCATTATAGGGATCTTCTGTTGGGTTGGTAGAGTTCAGTGTGGATTTATTATTCCCACATTTTTTTGTCTTTTCGAGACAGGGTCTCCCTGTAGCCCCAGCTGTCCTGGAACTCTCTCTGCAGACCAGGCTTGCCTTGAATTCACAAAGATCTGTCTGCCTCTGCCTCCTAAGTGCTAGGATTAAAGGCATGCACCACCACGCCCAGCTCCCACGTTGTTATTAATTTGTGTCTTTGGCATGTGGATTTGTCTGTTTATTTCTTTGAATTCTGGCACCTCAAAGTTGGCTGCACAGACTATAATCACCAATATTCCACTTGTTAGGTCCTCTGCACCAGAGCTCCACCAGGATGGGGTTGGGGGGCCTGGGTTAGGTTGTTACTTTGGCCCGAACACCAGTAGGCCCCCCAAGGGTCAAGCCAGGTCTGCCTTGCCTCACTGACTCTGGGTGCTTATCTGGAGTCTGAGCTGGGACTTCCAAAGCTGGGTGGAGGGACCCCCTAGGATCAAGGCGGTCCACCTTGCCTCACCAGCACCTTGCTGACTCTGGGCAGCTGTCTGGAGTCTGAGCTGGGACTTCCTTCTGGGGGCTGGTGGCGATCCCCCCAAGGGTCAAGGTGGGTCCGCTTGCCTCACATGCACCTCACGGACTCCAGGCATCTGTCTGGAGTTCGAGTTGGGACTTCTGGGGCAGCTCTCAGTAATTCTAATGTGTGGCTATAGCAGAAAAATTACTGAACTAAAGGAACATTAAAAAATCTTTTGCTTTAAAAATAATTCAAACTTGGGGCTAGGGCTGGGGATATAGCTTTGTGGTAGAGCTCTTGTTCAGCATATATCAGGCCTGGGATTTAGTTACTCTTCATTACAAAAAAAAAAAAAAAAAGAAACTGCCAAACAAAAAAAGTCCCTGGCTGAGGTAAATAATCACAGTACTAAATAACCAAATTCAGTTGGGCATGGTGTTGCATGCCTTTAATTCTAGCAGTTGGGAGGCAGAGGTAGGTGGAACTCTGTGAGTTCAAGGCCTGCCTGGTCTACATAGTGAGCTCCAGGCCAGCTGGAGACCCTGTCTCAAAAAGACCAAAAAACAAACAAATAAAACAACCCAAACAACAACAGAACCACCCCAAATTCAGAAAATTAAACAATACACAATACTACCAGCTACTATAGAGTACATACCCAATTACTAAAAATATGTAATTGTAAAATTATAGACAGTTTGGAAAAGAATTTCATGTAGCATGGCAAAGAGTTTTCAGGACAGAGAGGGCCTAATTTCTCCTTCTTAGAGTGAAAGACCACATTGATCTGTAGTCTGTTTGGGGTGAATACAAGAAGTGTTGTAGAGTACAGAAAAAAAAAAGGAAAAAAAAAAAGCGAGATGGCTTAGCAGGTAAAAGCTCTTGCCAAGCCTGATGACATTAGTTCAATTCCTGGAACCCACCTGGTAGGAAAGAACTTACTCCTGCAAGTTGTCCTTTGATCTTCACACACCACACATGCTTGTGCGTGTTTGTACGTGCATGTGCACACACACACACACACACACACTCACACGTTAAAGCTAAGTAGGAATGAAAAATATTTTGATGTAAATTTCAAAAATGTCTTGAACATCTAATGGCTGGAATGTTTAATGGCTAGGTGTAGAGCGCTGACCTAGCATGGGTTTAATTTCCTGAAAAAGAAAGAAAGAAAGAAAGAAAGAAAGAAAGAAAGAAAGAAAGAAAGAAAGAAAGAAAGAAAGAAAGAAAAGAAAGAGAAAGAAAGAAAGAAAAACAATGAAAACTTTCATCTTAAAAAAAAAAAGAATGTTCCTATGGTGACAGTTATGTAATGATATAAACTACAAGTTACACCACATTAAAATTTTTTTTAAATAAAAAAAAGTACATGCTTTATTCAGAGTGCCAGGAGAATAATGCCGGGAGTATAATCACAGGTACACATTTTATACTCCCTTGGGCAGTTATCTTAATTCTTTCTCTTACATACAGCCAGTTTTCCAGCATTTGTCCTAAAATAGCAGCCCCCCTCCCCCCAAAAAATAGCAGACTCAAATTTCTTTTCCCACAGTTGTTCCAAACAATTGGCTAATCTGTATCAAATAATTTGAACAATTCCTCTAGAATTACATCTGAAGGCCTAAATCTTTGTACAGAGTTTGAACATATATAAAAAACCTGATATTCCTGCGGGAAACAGACCCTGGATGGAATTCCCAGGGAGCATGGCTGGGAACTGTCTTCTGTGTTGTACCCCAAGGCTACCACGGATGAAGCCCACTGACGATGAATGTCCTGTATGATGCAAAGGGTAAAAGAGGATCCAGTGAATATGCTAGGATTCACTGAAGTGAGAGCTTAAGAGAATGAATGCCTTGCATTTTTTTCTGAAATATGTGGACTTTTAGAATAGGAATGGTAATTAGTTCCATTGTATGAATGTATAGCACAGCTGACATTTAGGAGAAAAAGCCATTATCAATTATTTCCAAGGAAGGGATGTTTTGGATAGATTAATTTCCCAAAAGGATAAGGATGGTTTATGTGAAGTCAAATATTTAACTCCTTAGGTAGAATCCTCCTAAGGTGACTTTCTTTCTTTATGCTTTGTTTTTTTGAGCTGAGGCAGGCCTTGAACTCCTGATCCTCCTACCTCCAACTCTCAAATGTTTTACAAGCATGTGCTACCACTCTGAGCTCAACATGTTTTCTTTCTTTCTCTCCTTCCTTCCTTCCTTCCTTCCTTCCTTCCTTCCTTCCTTCCTTCCTTCCTTCCTTCCTTCCTTCCTTCCTCTCTCTCTCTCTCTCTCTCTCTCTCTCTTTCTTTCCTTCCTTCTTTCTTTCGTCTTTTTGAGACAGGGTCTCCCTTTAGTTCCAGCTGGCCTGAAGCTTGCTATGTAGACCAGGTTGGCCTTGAACTCACAGAGATCCACCTGCCTTCACCTCTGCCTCTGGAGTGCTGGGATTAAAGTGGGATTAAAGGCATGCAGTACTCACCCAGCTTAATTATTATTTATTTTTATTTTTATTTTTATTTATTTATTTTAAGTGTATGAGTGTACTGTCTGTATGCAGGTTTGTGCACCCGTGTTGTGCAATGCCGCGGAGGTCGGAAGAGGGCGTCGGATTCCCCTGGAACTGGAGTTCTCCTGGAATTGGAGCTTCGGACGGTTCTCGGCCGCCATGTGGGTGCTGGGGATCGAACCCGGGTCCTCTGTAAGAGCGGTAGGCGCTCTTAACCGCTAGGCCATCTCTCCAGCCCCTATTTTTTAAAATCATATTACAAATACTAATGAGTGTAGGTGATGTATATGTAGAGATTTTAAGAGAATAATACAAAAAGCAATACTCATTGACTAACCGACTAGCTTTGGAAATAGGACAGTAACAAAACTTTGAATGCTTCTGTGTGCCTCTGAGTCCTGAGGTAGTCCCTAGTCTATGTTTTGTATCTAAAACATATATGCTTTACATAAAAATACAAACTATAGCCATGCTTTTCTTACACATTATTAATTTATTTTCTATACTAAAATTGCATGTATTCCTAAAAGATATTTCTCATTTTACCACTGTTTTTGAACTTTTGGTTTTTGGGAAATTCAAAATTATGCTAGTACTCCCTCCTTATACATGGTTTCACATTCCACAGGTTCAGTTACCCACAGTCAGTTGTAGTCTGAAAATATCAAGATTCTAGACATAAATAACCCATAAAATTAAACTTTCAGTTCTGAGGGCTGGGAATGTACAGTGATAGAGTACTTTTCTATTCTATATAAGGCCTTGGGTTCGATTCTCAGGACTTCATAAATAAATAAATAAATAAATAAATAAATAAATAAATGTTTGCAGTTCTGAGTAGTATGGTAAAATACTATTGCTCTCCTACTCCTCCTTCCTGGTTCATGGCAGCTGAGAGAAAATACATTAACTTTTGTTCAATATATTTTTTTTATTTTTTTTTATTATTTATTTTTGTATGTGTGTGGATGTATTGTCTGCATGCAGGTCTGTGCACCCGTGTCGTGCAATGCCGCAGAAGTCAGAAGAGGGTCTCGGATTCCCCTGGAACTGGAGTTCTCCTGGAATTGGAGTTACAGACGGTTCTTAGCTGCCATGTGGGTGCTGGGGATCGAACCTGGGTCCTCTGCAAGAGCGTCGGTGCTCTTAACCGCTAGGCTATCTCTCCAGCCCTCAATATATTCTTCTAATTGGTCTACTTTATTATCAATCCCTTGCTGTGCCCAACTTTTAATTTAACTTTGGGGCTGGAGAGATGGGTCAGTAGTTAAGAGCACTGGGTGTTCTCACAGAGGACCCAAGTTCACTTCCCGGGGTGCACAGGACAGGTGTCTGCAACTCCAGTTCCAGGAGATCTCACGCCCTCCTGATTTCTGAGGGTACTGCACACACAGATATTCTTACATACATGAATGCAAGACACCCATATACATAAAATAAGTAAATAAATAAAATTAACATTATCATAGGTTCTATACTGTATAGGGGGAAAAGACACTATAGTATATGTGGGGTTTGGAATGATCTGTGGTTTCTGATATAAAATTGGGTTGTTGGAAAATATCCCTCTGTGCACAAGAACAACTGCATTTCACTGTATAAAAATACAGTAATTCAGGATTGAGAGGTGGCTCAGCAGGTAAAAGCAAGACTGACAACCTGAGTTTGATCCCTAGGACCTTCATGGTAGAAGGAGAGAACTGACTCTGGAAAGCTGTCATCTGACCCCACACGCCTCGACACTGACCCCCTATAAATGTAATTTTAAAATTGAAAGGAAATATGGTCATTTAAATACCCACTCTACTGCGACTGGTTCCTGTTTGTTATTGTAAGTTGACATAAACATTCTGTGAGTACTGGTGTATGTGTATAAGGGAACAAGATATATTCCCTAGGCATATATCTGATAAATGCCATCACACAACATAACATTAGGTAATGCTGAATTGTTCAAACTGATGGTACAGATTTTCATTTTCACTGGCAGTGGGAATTCCTGAGTCAGTTTTTGCCAATTCAATTTTTATTAAAAATATAGGTATGAAACCCTGTCTCGAAAAATACCAAAAAATAATATAGGTATGTAACAGTATCCCTCCTTGTGTCTTTGACTTGCATTTCCTAACTAGCATGTGATTAGGCATCTTTTTATAAGTTTATTGGTCATTTGTGGTTCTTATTTTATTGAAAAACCTATTCAGATGTTTGCTCAGTTTTCTGTTGGCCATTTATTTTTAATTCATAGGGTTACTTACATATTCTGGATTCTAATCTGTTGCTGATTATTTTCCCTGCAGGTACCTTTCCCCTTTATGACTTGTTGCATATTCACTCTAATTATAATGACTTTGATGAAAAGTTTAATGGAGCCAAATTTATGCATTTTTTTGTCATGATTAATACTTATGTCTCAATTAAAATCTTTCACTTGGGACCAAAAATATTCTCTTGCATTTTATGTGTCTTCAATCTTTGTCTTTCCTTTTTAAGTGCTTAAGGTTTTAAACAAATAGTAAGTAATAACAAATGTGAGTTTGCATGTGTCTAATAATACAACTTTAAAATATACAAATAAGAAATTAACAAACATACAAAAATAAATTGATAGATCCACATGTATAAGATTTTCACATACCTTTCCCAGTAACTGATAATCAAACAATATGACCAATTTGGCCCAATAACCGTGTATAGAACATATACAATATGTTGATCATATACTTCTATTATTTTTGTTTTCTTTTTTTTAAAGCCAATGTTTTATTGAAGCTCTGTGCATTTCATACAAAATTACATTACAAATCAAATCTAGACCCCTGCCCCCTCCCTACCCCCCCACCCCACCAGAGCTCATGCATTCTGCCAAACATGTTTTTCATCTTTTTCTCAGTCTCAAAATTCTCGATGCAGAAGTTTATGGTTTTGAGCAGAAGTTCACCGTTTCAGTCAGTTATTTGACACAGTCTTTTCCATTGTTATTCCTTCCAATAGGCATCACTCCGGGGCTGGAGAGATGGCTCAGTGGTTAAGAGCGCCAACTGCTCTTGCAGAGGGCCCGGGTTCGATTCCCAGCACCCACATGGCAGATAAGAACTGTCTTTAACTCCAGTTCCAGGGGAATCCGATGCCCTCTTCTGACCTCTGTGGCATTGCACAACACGGGTGCACCAACCTATATGCAGACAGTACACTCATGCATATAAAAAATAATAAAAAAATAAAAAAATATGCATCACTACAAAATACACATATGCAGGCCACATATATCATAGGTTTTAGCATCTTCAGCTTATGATTTTTTTAAATTAGGCTGAAAAAGATGGCATGTTTGAAGGCTCCTCCTTGGCAAGCCCAAGCCACCATCAGTTCTGCCCTTGTGTTCTACACTGGGGTTTTCCCTTCCCATGGTAACCAAATGAGGTCCAGTAAGCACCGTGTCCTGTCTTGATCTTCCTGTACTTGTCTCCATGATACAGCCTGGGTAGTCTAACAATGGCAGTCTATACTCTGAAGAAGTGGAAATCCCAGTAGTAGCTCAGTCCATAAGATGGATATCTCAGCAGTCCCCATCTGGCACTGAAGGTTTGGAGGATTCTTGGAGAGACATGAGTCTTCAGTCTATATTGGAAAGTTGAAAAGCTGTGTCTTCTCACGTCTTTGTAGGAATGCAAAAGCAGTGGCAGCCTTAGGGTAGCTTTGCCTGTAAGACAGGCAAAACAACTGTGCTCTTTTGTCTTTTTACTAAGATCTCAAGTTTTATGCCTGAAGTACAATTCTCAGGACTTATTATTTATTTCTGATTATACTTTCCTTTTGGATGCTTAAGGGCACACAGCCCAGATTAAGCAAGGTTTTTGTTTTCTCAAGGTCAGCTGGGGATCTGGTCCTCAAGGGTCACTCAGGTTTTTTTGGGGGGAGGGAGCCCCTGGCTCCTTTTGGCTTTTCAATCACCAGTTCCATCCACTTGAGGACAAAGTCAGGTCTTGTTAGACCAGGCTTCCCTTTTTGAAGCATGAGCAGACTTTACTCTTTATAGACTGGACCATATACTTCCATTATAAAGAAAATGTTATCTTCAAAAGATTTGGAGAAACAGACCATTACATTTAAAAAATTTTTTTTCAATTTATTTCTTTTTTATTTGTATGAGTGTTTGGCCTTTTTGCCTGCATGTATGTAAGTGTACTTGTGTTGTGCAATGCCCACAGAGCAACAAGATGTCAGATTCCCTGGAATCAGAATTACAAACACATGTTTTTTTTTTAATTTTTAAATTAATTTTATTCATTTATGTATGTGTACGAATGTACTGTCTGCATGCAAGTCTGTGCACCCGTGTTGTGCAACGCCGCGGAGGTCAGAAGAGAGTATCAGATTCCCCTGGAACTGGAGTTCTCCTGGAATTGGAGTTTCAGACGTTTCTCGGCCGCCATGTGGGTGCTGGGGACCGAACCTGGGTCCTCTGTAAGAGCGGTCAGCGCTCTTAACCACTAGGCCATCTCTCCAGCCCCTACAAACACTTGTAAGCCACCATGTGGAAGCTGTGAAGTGAATCCAGATCCTCTGCAAGAACAGCAAGTGCTCTTAACATCTGAGCAATTTTTCCAGTCTCCATTAAAAAAAATTAATGCAGGTAAATCAGAAACATATGCTTACAGCTAGAAAATCATATGCAATGGAAAAAATTTTAAATATATTAGTGGTTTGGCTGTGTATACATGTAATCCTCATATATGGGAGGCTGAGGCATAAGGAATACAAATTTAAGGCTGGCCTAGAATTCATAACAAGATACTCTTGAAAACAAAAATTCAAATACCCATGCAACAAAATGTTATACTGGAAATATGAGACTATTTTGAACTGAGCAATAATGCATATGAGATGGTATCTGAAAAAAAAAAAAACTGTGACACTAGGTTTAAGAGGAAATTTATAGCCTGGTTCTATGGACACATAGTAGAAAAAAACAAAAGATGAAAATGAATATTTTTTTCTTTTCCTCCTTCCTTCCCTCTTTCCTATTTATTTATTTAGGAGTCCTAGAGCGAACCCAGGGCCTTGTATTTTACACTGAGTTACATCTCCAGCCTGGCCAGTTATTTAAGAAATGAGAGCCAGGCCTGGTGGTGCACGCCTTTAACTGTGAGTTCAAGGCCAGCCTAGTCTACAGAGCAAACTCCACGCCAGTTGGGACTAAAGGGAGACCCTGTCTCAAAAATAAAAAATAAAAAAATTAAATTAAATTAAAAAAAAAGAAATGAGAAAAACATGGGTTGGAAGGATGACTTGGCGGCTCTTGCCAAGGGGTTTGAATCCCAGCATCCACATGGTGGCTAACAACCATCTATAAACCCAGTTCCAGGGGATCTTACAACCTCCTCTGACCTCCACAGGCAATGCACAACAAGGGTGCACTTACATACATGCAGGCCATACAGTCATACACATTAAGAAAGTAATAAAATATTTTTCAAAATAACAAAAAACATGATACGATAAAGTAAAAGGTGCTTGCCACCAAGCTTGGAACCCAGGAAGTGGAAAGGAGGAAACTGGCTCTCAAAAATTGACCTCTGACTTCCATATGCCCCCACTTCAAAGAATTAAATGTAAAGAACAAAAACCAAATATAAAAATGATACACACTACATTCAAAAGTAATTATTGGGCCAGTGACATGGCTCATCAGGTGAAAGGACTTTCCTGGAAACCTGACTAACCTGAGGTCAAGCCCTGGAACTGACGTAAAGGTGGAAGGCGAGAACTGACTCCATATAGCTGCACATGAGCACATCTACACAGGAATATCAATATACACAGTAAATGAAAACAAAGATCTTGTTTTTAAAAAAACTCATGCAAATTCAAAGTGAAAACATTTGTATATGAAATATTAGTTTGTGCTCAGCACGTGGTGGTGCATGCTGCAATGCTCAGGGATTTAAAACTCACCAGCTCCAGCGATCTCCACACCTGCACTGTGTAGTAGTCACCAGCTCCCACCAACTTCTGGAGGCCTTTCCCGCCCTTTGCTCTTGGGAACCAATCAGAGATCTTGGTTCCAGGCCCCGCCCAGGCGTCCGCCTAGCGTAGGCCGCCATGTTTTGGGGAGCAGCTGGTTAGCTGTGTCGCAGCCGGCATGTTTCAGGGGCAGCGCGGTTGGTTCTGCCGCAGCGTGGGTCAAGACCTGAAGCAATATTGGGGTAGGAATGTGGGCAGGGCATGGTGGGAGGGAGTGGCTGACCCTGCCGGTTCACCAAGTGCTGTTGCCTCCACAGTGGATGAAGGCGGGATGGTCAGTGACGCGCAGGCCGCCGACTTCCTGTTCAGCTGCGACGCCTCACACCCCGACACGCAGAGGTACCCAGGGCCACTGGGCGCAGCGTTTCTGACGTGCACCTAGGGCCACGGGTGGAAGGAGCAGCCCACGTACAAATGATGTTCCGGGAAAAGCGAGTTTCTAGCCCTAGATGGGGGAGTACCTTTTCATATTGGTGGGGCTTTTACCCGGTCCTCAGGTCTGTAAATTCATCGGTCCTGTGGAAACGTGTAGGCCCCTCCTGTTCAGTATGCCCAAAACAGACCCGATCTCCTGGATACCTTAGCAATGTTTCCAAACTAAAACCCTTTCCACCACCTTAAAAAAAAAAAAAAAAAAAAAAAAAAGCTTTTTGTTTCCTCTGAAACAGTGTAGCCCAGGCTGGCCTTGAATCCATGCGTTTCCTGTTTGACCATGGCAAGTGCTGGAATTTCAGGCCCCCCCCTTAGCAGACTGGGCTTTCTAGCATATTTTAAACAAACTGTTCCTATAGAATAGTAGATGGCCAAATGCCCTGAAATTGTTCTTCATCCTCCTTGCTGTTTTCTAGAGCCTTTATTACCACCGCCAGGACTGTCACAGTAACTTCCCAAGAGATTTCCCTGCCTCTATCTGCCCTCTGCCTTCACATAGCTGTCAGATGTTTACTAAGCAGAAATCTGCTCCTGGCCTGCTGTTCCCTCCCCTTCCTTACCTACAGATTTAGACTAGCTAAAGTCTGTCCACCTTTTAAATTTCCCATGCCTTCTCTATAGTCTAATCAACCAGAATTGTCATTATTGTGTCTTCAATGCAAATCTTTTTTTCTGTCTTTCCCTCTTCTCTCTATCTTCTTACAGGCCTAGAAAAACTGTTTTCTGTGTTTGAAGCCTTCTCTGACTGCATGCCCACTCTACCTCAGAATTCATTGATTCCTCTTAATGGTAGTGACTATGGGTAAAACTCATTGGATTCCTGTCTTTTAATCCATGTTTGATCTCCAGCTAACTCCTGCCCTAGATCAGGTTTCTAAATTCATATAATCATTTACCAACTCTCTAAAGATGAAATTTTCCCCTATTTAGCCCTCCAAACTAATATCATATACCTTAAATTTATTCTTTGCCAGGAGAAAAGGACCATCATAAGTATATTTTTTAATGTAACAGTCACCTATGTTCAGTCATTTTTTTTCTTTTGAAAGATTGAATACATTCTTGTTTATTTCATAACCTAAAAGATTATCTTTCTTCTAGAATATATCAGAGCCTCGATTACCTAGAAGATAATGCTACAGTTTTTCATGCCTACTATCTCTCCGCAGTAGCTAATTCGAAAATAAAAAAATCGGTGGCCTTAGGTCATTTCGTTCTTCCTCCTGCATGTCTGCAAAAAGGTTAGCAAAGATCATTAAAACTTCCTATGGCCAAATCCAGAAAATCTCTGTTTAGCAACCAAATTGAATTTCATCAATCTTTGTTCTTAATCAGAGATTTTGTGGTCTGTGGCTTTTTTTCTAAAATTTATGGTCTCACTCGGTAACTCAGGCTAGCCTTGAATTTAAGAAAATCTTCCTTCATCAGTCTTATGAGTGCTGGGACTATAGATGTGAACCACATACTTGGCAGAAATTTTTGAGTTTTTGTATCATTTAATATAGGTAAAAAAAAAAAAAAGGTGGATCAGATACTTTGAGTAAATAACCTGGATTTTTCTTCATTTATACAGTCATTAAGCTTTCTTCCTATATTCTAGGAAGTCAGTGGTGAACAAGATAGATGCAGATGTTGACTTCAATGTACTGACCAGCCAGGACCCAATACTTACTAATTTTGTGATTTTTATTAATTTTTTTTCGTGAGACAGGGTCTCACTAGCCTGGGTGGGTCTGAAACTCACAGTGATCCACTTTCCTCTCCCTCTGGAGTGCTCTAGGATTAAAAGTGAATGCCACCACACCACACCCTGCAGTTTTGTGATCTTTAACAAGCCATTAAACTTCTTGCAAGTAGGTTTTTTTTTCTTAAATCTTTTTGAGACAGGGTCTCTCTGTGTTCCCAGCTGGCCTAGAATTCACTATGTAGACCAGGCTGACCTTGAACTCACAGAGATCCACCTGCCACTGCCTCCTGAGTGCTGGAATTGAAGGTGTGTGCCACCATGCCTGGCTGCAAGTAATTTTTAATTATGTGTATGTTATGTGTGTCTGTGTGGGGGTGCATGCACATGAGTGCAGGTGACCTTGGAGGTGAGAAGAGGATATCTTATCCCCTGGAGCAGGAGTTACAGGCTGTTGTGAGCCACCTGACATGAGTCCTGGGAAACAAACTGATCTTGTCAGAGCAGTTTGTGCTCTTAGCCACTGAGCCATCTCTTCAGCCTCCTTCCAAGTAGTTTTGAGGATAAAATGAAAAACTATATTAAGGTATATGATCACTGATGAATGCTTAATAAATATATATGGTAGTTTTTATTCATTTTCAGATTTTTAAATATTGATTATGATAATGAACACATGCATTGGTACTTTTTTGCTTTGGGAAGTACTTTCACATTATTTCATCAACCCTGTGAAGTAGGAAGGGACAGTAAATAAACTGCTTCTGGGATTAATTCTTTGAGTTTTTCCTGCTTGGAACATGTTCTTATGTTTGTCCAAGTTTTTTTTTTTTTTTTGTCTTTTTTTGGTCTTTTTGAGACAGTCTCCCTGTAGCCCCAGCTGGCCTGAAACTGGTTTTGTAGACCAGGCTGGCCTTGAACTCTCAGAGATCTGGTTGCCTCTGCCTCCCGTAGTGCTGGGAATGAAGGAGTGGGTTACTGTGCCTGCCCATTTTTTTAAAAAATATTTTTATTTTTTTATGTGTATGAATGTATTGCCTGCATGTAGGTAGGTGCATCTATTTTGTGCAGTGTCTGTAGAGGGCAGAAGAGGGCATTCCCTGGAATTGGTGTTGTAACAACCATCTGTAGATGGTGGTCCTCTGCAAGAGCAGCCTTTGCTCTAAACCTCTGAGCCATCTCTGTAGTCCCTGTCTACCCAAATCTTTTTTTTTTTAAATAGCATCTTTCTATTTATTTATTTATTTATTTTTTTATGTGTAATCATAAAAAAAGGTTCGGAATCAAACCCGGGTCCTCTGCAGGAGCAGTCGATGCTCTTAACCTCTAGGCCATCTCTCCAGCCTCCTGCCCAAATCTTTAACCTAGTTCTCTGGGTAACTTTAAGTATCGTGTTTTTGGAGATCTTACTTTATTACCCAATTCTTTTTTTTTTTTTTTTTAGTGATTTGTTTTTATTTATACAACTGTTTTGATTGCTGGTATGTTTACTGGTATGTATATAGTGCCCATGAATGCTGGAAGGGGATTATAGAGCTGCCATGTGGGTGTTGGGAGTTGAACCTGGGTTCTCTGGAAGAACAGCAAGTGTTCTTAATCCCGAGGTACTTCTCTAGGCCCTATCATCCAATTCTTTTTTTTTTTAATTTATTATTATTATTATTATTATTTGTGTGTGTGTGTGTGTGTGTGTGTGTGTGTGTGT
>VZQC01005527.1:2628642-2729244 GCA_009823505.1 Rhizomys pruinosus
TGTCTCTTCTGATTTCTTTTACTTTGAAGTCTATTTTGTCTGATATTAAAATAGCAACACCTGCTTTCTTTTTGGTACCATTTGCTTGGAATATTTTTTCCCATCCTTTCACTTTAAGGTGGTGCCTGTCCTTGAAGGTAAGATGTGTTTCTTGTAGACAGCGTATCGATGGATTCTGTTTCCTAATCCAATCTCCCAGTCTATGTCTTTTGATAGGGGAATTTAGTCCATTAATATTTAAGGTTATGACTGATAGGTTTGTGTTTCTTCCTTTTGCCTTATTATCCATTTGCATTTTTGGTTTAGGTTTTTGCTTCTGCTGTTATGCTTTCATTGATTTCTCTTTCTAGGTGCCTGGCGATGGTTGCTTCTTTCTTCTGTTCTTTGAATTGCTTCAAGTATTCTCTGAAGGGTTGGTTTTCCAGACATGTATTCTTTCATCTTGTTTATGTCATGGAAGGTTTTTCTCTCTCCTTCAACTATGATCGACCTTTTTGCTGGGTATAATAACCTGGGTTGACATCTATTGTCCTTTATCACTGGGAATGCTTTGCTCCATGTTCTTCTTGCTTTCATAGTTTGCACTGAGAAGTCAGTTGTAATTCTGATAGGTTTCCCTTTATAGGTCACTTGTTGTTTTTCTCTTGTAGCTTTAAGGATTTTGTCTTTGTTTTGGGTGTCTAGCATTTTAACTATGATGTGGCGTGAAGAGTTTCTTTTCTGTTCTTGTCTGTTTGGAGTTCCACGTGCTTCTTGTATTTGTATTGGTTTGTCTTTTTTTAGTTTGGGGAAATTTTCATCTATTACTCTATTTTTAAATTTTTCATAATCTTTACTTGAGGTTTTTAGTTGTTCTCTGTTATCTTCCAGGTCTGATATTCTTTGTTCTGCTTCCTACATTCTGCTTCTTTAGTATTTCCACTTCCTTTTGGAGCTTCTCAATCCCTTCTTGTAGCTCTTTGCTTTGCTGGTTGGTTTCCTTATCTTTTTCAACATGGGATCTTTTCAGTGTTTCCATAATCCTTCTTGTGTTCCTCATTCTCTTTTCTTAATTCTTTGATTTGCTCTTTATAATCTTCCATTTCTTTAAGTATGTTCATGATTGTGTTTCTGATATCTGTGTGCTGGGCCATCCCCAGGGGGATCCCACTGTAGGAATCTTCCACAGGATTGGTAGAATTTGGTGTGGGATTATCCAGCACATTTCCCATATTGTCTCTTCTTCGTGTTCCTGGCATATGGGCTTCTCCTTGCCTGTATTCCAATGTGAGTCCCAAATCTCTCTTCAGTGTGTTGAAGGCCTGCTTCGCTTGCCTCCTTCAGATGCCTGCGCTTCAGGAGGTCTTGGGAGATCTCTGATCCTGCTTCATTTTTATAACAGTTTTACGTTCCATCCATTTGCCTGCAAATTTCAGGATTTCAGTTTTCTTTACCACTGAGTAGAACTCCATTTTGTAAATATAGCATTTTTCAGTATCCATCAGTTGAGGGACATTTAGGTTGTTGCTATTTCTTAGTTATTGTGAAAAAAGCAGAAACAAACATGACTGTGTATAGTATGATGATACCGAAGAGTGGTATAACCAGATTTTATATATAATCAGGGGAAGTGTGCATGGGGTGGGGATGTAAGCATCATCAAATTATATTGTATGAAAATTGCAAAAATTCAGTTAAAAAAGTTGAAGCAAAAGGTTTTAGTAGCCATATTAAAATGATTTTAAAAATCTGTGAAATTAATTTTAAGAATACATTTTATTTAACCTAATCGTGATAATCAGATTATGTCATATATAGTCAATATAAAAATTATTAAAAGAGGGGCTGGAGAGATGGCCTAGCGGTTAAGAGCGCCGACTGCTCTTGCAGAGGACCTGGGTTCGATCCCCAGCACCCACATGGCGGCTGAAAACCGTCTTTGACTCCAGTCCCAGGGGAATCCGACGCCCTGTTCTGACCTCCGTGGCATTGCACGACATGGGTGCACAGACCTGCATGCAGACAGTACATTCATACACATACAAAAATGAATAAAATTTTAAAAAATTATTAAAATATTTTGCCTTTTTGATATGAAATATTCAAAATCCAGTGTTTAATTTTGCACTAATCCCACATCTGTTTCAAGTGCTCAGTTCCTACACTTAGCTAGTTGCTACCATATTGGACGGCAACAGTCCAGTGTAATGATAGCCTTTTTGTCCCAGGGGGCTCTCATGAAGAATTTTGAAATTATTGAGTTAAGGTAATAGCATAAATCATTTGTCATTTTGAGTATTTTAGAATTCCTGTCTACTAGGCATATTGTTGATCTACTTTTAGTAAAATGAATTCTTGAGAACTTTGGCCCTTCAAATGCAAGAGCATGTATTGATTTTAGCATAATAGAGACACTGATATCTAATGAAGTTATATATTCTAGTAGAAAAAGTAAGGGCAGGGAAATGGCTCAGTGGATAACAGTGCTTGCTCAAAATGAGGACCTGAGTTTGAATTCCTAACATCCACATAAGAAACTGGGGGCGGCTGCAGATTTCTGTGATCCCACTGTTTGGGAGTTGGAGGTAGGTGGTTCCCAGGAGCTTGTTCAGCTTATTTGGACCATTGAGCTTCCATTTCAAGAGACTCTATCTTGAGGCAGTAAAGTGGAGAGTGATAGAGGAAGATACTGTATGTCCTCTGGCCTCTGCATGCTTGCACATGGGTACATACGCTCAAACATTCATGCGCATGTACCATATCACACACACCAAGAAGAAAGAAGAAAAAGAAAAACAGCAGCCATGATTCTTCTGCTGTCCTAGAATTATCTGGAGAGGTAATTGGAAATGTAAATTCCTGGGGTTCTACTCAGTCATCTGAATCAGTAGGAATTGGGTTTGTTGGTTGGTTTGTGTTTTTGAGACAGGTTCTCGCTATACAACCCTGGCTTCCCTGGAACTCACTTTGTAGACCAGGTTGTCCTTGAACTCAGAGATCTGCCTGGCTCTGCCTTCTGAGTCCTGGAATTAAAGTCATGTTTGGTGTGTGTGTGTGTGTGTGTGTGTGTGTGCATGCGTGTAGGGGGTAGGGATCTGGGTTTTTAGCAAGAATTTTAAGAGTTGATTTTGATACAAGTAGAATAAATATGGCCTAGAAATTTTAGATTTCACGTAAAAGCCAGAAATTACTTTAAAAATAGTAACTGGGTTTGTTTTTCTCACTACAGAAATACGAAAAAGAATTGGTAGTTTTATTTGGGAACGAGATGAGAATTTTCTCATAGAAAAGGTAAGAGTAAATTATTATATTTGATTAGGATGTACCATTTCAAAAATGTCTGAACACAATGTAATTTGTGACACATCAGCACTAATAAACCAGATTAAGGAATTTTTTTTTCTTTTTTTTTTTTAATTTTTTATTTATTTATTTTTATGTGTATGAATGTATTGTCTGCATGCAGGTCTGCGCACCCGTGTCGTGCGATGCCGCGGAGGTCAGAAGAGGGTCTTGGATTCCCCTGGAACTGGAGTTCTCCTGGAACTGGAGTCACAGACTGTTCTCAGCCGTCATGTGGGTGCTGGGGATCGAACCCGGCTCCTCTGCAAGAGCGGTCGGCGCTCTTAACCGCTAGGCCATCCCTCCAGCCCCAGATTAAGGAATTTTAAAGGGTTTGCTTTTATTGAATATTACGTGGTTTGACTCTGTTCTTTTTTTTTTTTTTTTTTTTTTTGTCTTTCGAGACAGGGTTTCCCTGTAGCCCCAGCTGTCCTGGAACTCACTCTGTAGACTAGGCTGGCCTTGAACTCACAAACATCCGCCTGCCTCTGCCTCCCAAGTGCTAGGATTAAAGGCATGGGCCACCACACCTGGCTGACTCTGTTCTTATAGAGTAGAAAGATGGCTCAATGGTTAAGAACATTGACTGTTCTCACACAGGACATGTTTGATTTCCAGAACCACCTGGTGGCTAGCAATTGTCTATAACTCTAGTTATAGGGGATTCAAAGCTCTGTTCTGACCAACGTGAGTACACCTACCTACACATAAAATAAAAAGAAAAATTGAGGTACTTTGTATAAATGAAGCTATTTACATAAGAAATTTGCAGGCTAGGGGCCAGGTTAGTGATGTAGCTCATTAGGCAGAATGCTTGCCTAGCATACAAAGTACTCTAGATTCAATCTCCAGTACCACATAACAACTAGACATGCTAGATGGCACATACCTGCTAGTCCAGTACTTGGGAGGGAGAGGCAGGAGGATCAGAAGTTTAAGAGATCCTGTCTCAAAGGGGGAAAAAGTAGACAAAGAAACTTGAGGGCTGGGATACAGCACAGTGGTGCAGTCCTTGCCTAGCATATGCAAGGCTCCAGGTTCAATACCTAGTATATTAGGAAAGTAAATAAATAAGAAACTTGAAATTTCTCTAGTCAGTATTATAGAGAATAACAATATGTACATGCTATTTGCTGTACATTAAATTTTTTTTAAATTTTATTTCTGTATGTGTGTGAATGTACTGTCTGCATGCAAGTTTGTGCACCGTGTTGTGCAATGCCGCGGAGGTCAGAAGAGGGTGTCGGATTCCCCTGGAACTGGAGTTCTCCTGGAATTGGAGTTTCAGATGGTTCTCGGCCGCCATGTGGGTGCTGGGGATCAAACCCAGGTCCTCTGCAAGAGCGGTTGGCGCTCTTAACCTCTAGGCCATCTCTCCAGCCCCATATTTGCTGTACATTTTAATTGTTGTGTTATATCATTTTTTTTTTTGTCTTTTTGAGACAGATTTCTGTAACCCCAGCTGTCTTGAAACTCACTACATAGATCAGGCTGGCCTGGATCTTACAGAAATCTGCTTAGACCAGGTTGGCCTTGATTTCACAGAAATCCTCCTGCCTTGGCCTCCCAAATGCTAGGATTAAAGGCATGTGCCATCATGCCTGGAATTTGTTAAATGTTTTAAGGGACACTCCTCAATAAATACATACAATACTACTTTAGTTTTGCCATTCTGCTAAAATTTACCTATACTTTTGACTTCACAATCTTTATGCAATTAGTAAATGTGGGTAATTGCAGAAACAAAAAGAATGAAAGTAATATACTATGATACATTATATGAAAAAGAATCCATTAATTCATAGTGATAATCCAAAAGCTGAAAGAAGACAGACAAAGGAAAGATGGATGAAAAGAAAGATGGAAAGGGTATAATTAGAATTTTCTAGTGTAGAATTAACTAATAAAGAGAAAAGGTCTGTTAAAATAGAAAGTTCACATTTTAGGCCTAGCAGGATGGCTCAGAGGATGAAAGAACTTGCCATACAAGCCTAATTTCCTGAATTTAATTCCTAGGTCCTAGGGTGGAAGGAGTGAACCAACCTTCACAAGTCATCCTCTGGCCTGTACATGTGTGCTCTGGCATGGACCCAGCCACATATATACTCATGCACACACTAATAAAAAAATGTTTTTGTCTTTTTGGGACAGGGTCTCCCTGTAGCCCCAGCTGACCTAGAACTCACTACATAGGCTAGGCTGGCCTTAACCTCACAGATATCTGCCTGCCTCTGCCTCCCAAGTGCTGGGATTAAAGGCGTATGCCGTGATTCCCACTAAAATTAAAATTTAAATTAAAAGAAAATTCCCATTTTATAAACCCCCAAATAATAATTGATTTAGATGAGAGCTATTAGTTTATGCTAAAATTGTGATCTCAAATTATCATCCACATAATACTTAATTATGAAGGCAAGCAACATCTGTGCAAATGAACAAATCTGGAAGACACTACTTTAACCAACTGCTTAAATTTAGTATCACCAGTACTGAAATAACCTTTTAGTGTGTTTGATATGGTATGATATAATAAGGACACATTATCCATGCTGGATCTTGTTCAAATGCTTAACTTGAATCTAATTATGAATTAACCAGGAATGACCGTGCTATAAGTCAGCTAATTGGTCTGAACTCTATATTGGATGTTATAAAAAAGTCAAGAGAATTGTTCTAACTTGAGATACAACAACCAGATGTGATGTATAAACTTAGATTAGATTCTGTATTTTTCTTAACAATAGAAGAGTAATTTTGATGGTAACTTGGAAAATTGTTTGATGGACTATTAGGTGATAATGAATTGTCAAAACATTAAATATAATGACATAAAGATAATATTTTTGAGAAAATTCATGCTAGATCTTAAGGAGTGGATATGTGATGTTATATGCCAGTGTTTCACATTGGTCTAAAAAACTGAACAAGAGGGGCTAGAGAGATGGCCTAGCAGTTAAGAGCACCGACTGCTCTTACAGAGGAACCGGGTTCGATCCCCAGCACCCACATGGCGGCCAAGAACCGTCTGAAACTCCAGTTCCAGGAGAACTCCAGTTCCAGGGGAATCCAACGCCCTCTTCTGACTTCCGTGGCATTGCACGACACGGGTGCACAGACCTGCATGCAGGCAGTACATTCATACACATACAGAAATAAAAAAAAATTAAAAAAAAACTGAACAAGAATACACTCAAAGTGGCAAAATGCAAATCTGAAATGACAGAAAATCTTCATATTTCCACAAGCAGACAACTAATTTACATATTTATTCCTTTCATTATTTGAAATATTTTTACATTATTCATTTATATGTGTGTGTGTGTGTATGCATGCACATGCCATACTACATGTGTGAAAGTCAGTGGACAGCCTGTAGGAGCTGGTCCTCTCACTGTGTGAGCCCTAGGAATCAAACCAGCTTGGCAGGCTTGTTGGCAGTCACCCTTAATCACTGAGTCATCTTGCCAGCCCCATTAATTTGTTTTTATGTCCCAGAGTGTCATGGCCTAAAAATAATAGTCAGCAATATGTCATACTAAGGATGAAAATACCTAATTCCTGTTTTCACATGAATGATAATGAACTTACTATTTGACAAATTATTCAGTATACTGGTATTATGGTGCTTAAAATGAACCTAAAGAACTTAAAATGCAGAAATAAATAGAAGAAAAAGACCTGTTTAAGGTACTCACGTACCTTATGAGCAAAGTAGAACCCAGTTTTCTTATCTTTAACCTAATTTTTTTTAAGTTAAAAATTTAGTATGGGGGGCTGGAGCAATGGCTCAGTGTGGTTAAGAGCACTGACTACTTTTCCAGAGGATCCAGGTTCAATTCCCAGCACCCACCTGGCAGCTAACAACTGTATGTAACTCCAATTCCATGGGAATCCAACGCCTTCTTCTGACCTCTATGGGCATTTCATAACATGGACACACTTAAATACATGCAGGCAAAACACATACACATAAAATTAAAATAATAAAAAATATTAAAAAACATTAGTATGGGGGTGCTGGGGAGATGGGTCAAATAGTAGTTATAATAAGCACTAGCTGCTCTTGCAGAAGACTTGGGTTCAGTTCTCAGCGTTCACATAGCAGCTAATAATGACCTGTAACTCCAGTTCCAGGGGCTCTGAGGCTCTCCTCTGACATCTGTGGGTATTGTACGTGTGGTGCATTTACATACATGCATACAAAACTGATACATATGAAATAAAATTTAAAAAATTAGCATTGGGGGAATGGCTGAAGAGATGGCTCAGTGGTTAGGATCACATACTGCTCTTCAGGACTTAGGTTCTGTTCCTAAGACCCATAGGACTGCTAACAACCATCCATAATTCTATTTCCTGGGGACGTAGGGTGCCCTATTCTGGCTCCCTGAGCATTGAATGCACATGGTGCACTTGTATACATGTAGGTAAAACACTCATACATGTAAAATTAAAAAAAAAAATACAGGAGGCAGAGGCAGGTGGATCTCTGTGAGTTTGAGGCCAGCCTGGTCTACATAGTTTCAGGACAGCTGGGACTAAAGGGAGACCCTGTCTCAAGACCAAAAATAAATAATTTTAAATTAGAATAGGGGCGGGAGAGTTAGCTCAGCAGCAGTTAAGAGCACTTCCTGGTCTTTCAGAGGATCTGAGTTCCATTCCCAGCATTACATCAGGCAGCTTGCAACTACCCGGAACTTCAGCTCCAGGAGCTCTGACTCACTTCTGATTTCTATGGATACCAGCGCACATTTGGCATACACTCACAGATACACACACAGACACATACATAAAAAATGTATCTTTGGGGGGCTGGAGAGATGGCCTAGTGGTTAAGAGCACCGACTGCTCTTGCAGAGGACCTGGGTTCGATCCCCAGCACCCACATGGCGGCTGAGAACCGTCTTTAACTCCAGTTCCAGGGGAATCTGACACCCTCTTCTGACCTCCGCGGCATTGCACGACACGGGTGCACAAACCTACATGCAGACAGCATATTCATACACATGCAAAAATAAATTTAAAAAAAAGTAAAAAAAAATGTATCTTTGGTGCTAGATATGGTGGCATAAGCCTTTAATCCCAACACTCAAGAGAAGAAGGTAGGTGGATCTTTGTGAAATCAATCAGGGCTAGCCTGGTTTCCATTAGCAAGTTTCAGACCAGCTGGGCTTCAGGGAGACCCTATCTCCAAATATATATATATATATATATATGTAAAATATATCTTTAAAAATATTTACATTCATAGCCAGGCGTGGTGGCAAACACCTTTAATTCTAGCACTAGGGAGGCAGAGGCAGGCAGATCTCTGTGAGTTCAAGGCCAGCCTGATCTACATAGTGAGCTCTAGGCCAGCAGGGGCTACAGGGAGACTCTGTCTCAAAAAATTTACATTCCTGTATTGATTATTGGCTAGAAACTGTTTCATTATTTGATAAAGGATCTTACCAGTTCTTCAAAATACTGTGTTCTGTTGCTACTAGTTCATTACTTTCCCTTTCATCTGATGTTATTTTGTCATGCTATAAATAGCAAAAGTAGTGAATTATAATGTAATCATAGAACACATAAGTCGAAGGTACATAATCAAATGAGAATAACAAGGATGCATCTACAAGTAATTTGGGAAGCATTATTAGGGAAAATTTATGGTCTAAATTTTTTATTTTTCTTTTTTGTGTGTGTATTTTGTCTGTATACATGTAAGTGCATCAGTGTGCGTGCAGTGCCCAAAAAGGTCAGTAGAAGGCTTCAGATCCCCTGGAACTGGAATTACGGAGCCATCATGTGGATGTTGGGAACCAATCCTGGTTCCTGTGCAGGAGCAGTCAGTGCTCCTAACTGCTGAGTCATCTCTCCAGCCCCAAGATTTATTTTCTAAATATAGACTTTTCCAATAACATTTCAGTTAAATATATTAGATGCCAGCAAGCATCAGTGCCATTTTCACAGAATGCTTTGGAAATACATAACATACTCTTAGCCACCATCACCATGACTTTGAAGTGAAAACAATTTGTTCACCTTCCTTTGTATTTTTTGATTTGTAACTCACAGGAAGTATGGAAATTCTTAAGTCAAGGACTTTAAGAAAGTTTAAGTTTTTTACACTTGGTTTCTTTTCTTCTATCTTCTCTTTCTCTCCCCTTCCTCCTCTTCTCAAACAAAGTTTTAGTTAGCTAATACAACCAGAGGTGGCATTTAAAAATTCTGGTCCTTTTTCTTTATGTTCCTTTAAAAATGTAATAATTATTATTTTTATTTTTTTGGTCTTTTTGAGACAGGGTCTCCCTTTAGTCCCAGCTGGCCTGGAACTTGCTATGTAGACCAGGCCTGGCCTTGAATTCACAGAGATCCGCCTGTCTCTGGTGGGATTAAAGGTACGAGCCACACTCAGCTTAAAAATGTAATTATATGAGTGTATACTGAAAATGTTGTAAAATTCCCATCAAATTAAAATGAAAAGACCTAAAAATGTGATTTTTTTTCTCTATTTACAGCAAGACATAATAACATCAGATGAAAGGGAAAGCAATGAACTAGCAACAGAGCACAAAAAAGAATTATCCAAAAGGTAATGAATCCATACACTACATTGTTACTCCAATTGGATGTAGAAATACCTGACAACTAGGTGTGTGTTTATCTTATTTAACTTTCATAATTTCCCTGAGATTGATATTATCACCATTCAAAAAGAGATGTAGGGTTAAAAAGATTAATCTCCCCCCAAAAAAGATTGATTTTCCCTAAGGCATACAAACTTTTATTAAGTAGAGTAGAAATTAAGATTGAGCTGTGTTAGTTTCATTTCAGAGCCCCTGCATTTAAGGAAAGAAAGAAAGGGCTTTTGTGAATCAACTTATATTATTTTTAAACACAAGCAGTAATTTCAAAATTGTGAATGATTTTCCCTCTATAAGTTGTTATAAATATGATTACTTTGACTCAAGAAATTTTGGAGCTGGAGAGATGGCTCAGCTAGTAAGAGCTCCAACTGCTCTTGTAGAGGACCCGGGTTTGATTCCCAGCACCCACATGGAGGATAAGAACCATCTTTAACTCCAGTTCCAGGGGAATCTGACATCTTTTTCTGACCGCAGCCTTGCATGACACATGTGGACCTACCTACATGCAGACAGTATACTCATACACATACAAAAAAAAAAAGAAGAAAGAATTTTAAAAGATAAGCATGGGGTTGTAAATGTAGCTTAGTGATAGAAGAGTTACCTAGTGTGCCCAAGGCCCTAACTTTCATAGCCAACATAGCAATACAAATTAAAAAAAATAGATGAACACGGGCTCATGGTCTTGCCGTGTGTTAGAGCAGGTCTGTTAGAAGCTCCATCAGTGCACATGTAGCCATGGTTTAGTCCTAGCCCTATATTTTCCAAGACTGCTTTTCACATATTTATAGGAAACTTGGTTATTTAATAGTCTGGTGTTTGGATGCTGAAATAAAAATGATCAAGTAGTACTTGTCTGTCTTCATGTGAAAAGTAGTGGTTTAATTTATATCTTTTTTTTTTTTTTTTTTTGTATTTTTGAGACAGGGTCTCCCTTTAGTCCCAGCTGGCCTGGAGCTCTCTATGTAGACCAGGCTGGCCTTGCACTCACAAAAATGAGCCTGCCTCTGCCTTCTGAGTGCTAGGATTAAAGGTGTGTGCCACTACGCCTGGCAAATTTATATCATTTTTTTAATTAATTAATTTTTTTATGTGTATGAATGTACTGTCTGCATGTAGGTCTGTGCACCCGTGTCGTGCAATGCCACAGAAGTCAGAAGAGGGTGTCGGATTCCCTTGGAACTGGAGTCAAAGACGGTTCTCAGCCACCATGTGGGTGCTGGGGATCGAACCCAGGTCCTCTGCAAGAGCAGTCGGCGCTCTTAACTGCTAGGTCATCTCTCCAGCCCCATCATTTTTATTTTAAGTTTATACTCCCATAGATCAGTCCTTCCTCCCTTCTTTCCTTTCTCCTTTGTTTTCCCTCCCTCCCTCTTTTCCTCCTTTCTTGCTTCTTCCTCTCCCTCCTTTCCTTCCTCTCTTTTTTCCTTCTTTCCTCCCTCCCTCCCCCCGCTTTTTTTTTTGAGACGGGGTCTCCCTGTAGTCCCAGCTGTCCTAGAACTCACACTGTAAACCAGGCTGTCTTTGATCTCATAGAGATCTGCCTGCCTCTGCCTCCCGGAGTGCTGGGATTAAAGGCATGACCCACCACACCTGGCTCTTAAAATTTTTTATCAGCAATTTCGTAATGCATATAAACTGTTTTGGTAAAAACTACCCTCAGCCGGGCATGGTGTCACACACCTTTAATCCCAGCACTTGGGACGCAGAGGTGGGCAGATCTCTGTGAGTTCAAGGCCAGCCTGGTCTATGGAGCGAGCTCCAGGCCAGCTGGGACTAAAGGGAGACCCTGTCTCAAAAAGACCACCACCACCAACAACAAAAATACCCTCATCTCTCCCTTTGAATTCCTTAGCATTCCTTCCCAAATTCATGTGTTCTCAGGTTTGTTTGTTTGTTTGTTTTTTGGTCTTTTTGAGAAAGGGTCTCCCCTCATCCCTCCCTTTGAATTCCTCAGCATTCCTTCCCAAATTCATGTGTTCTCAGGTTTGTTTGTTTGTTTGTTTGTTTGTTTTTTGGTCTTTTTGAGAAAGGGTTTCCCTGTAGCTCTTGCTGTCCTGGAACTCACTCTGTAGACTAGGCTGGCCTTGAACTCCCACGATATTCGCCTGCCTCTGCCTCCCAAGTGCCAGGATTAAAGGCGTGCACCACCATGTCTGGGTGTTCTCAGTTTTCAAAAGTCTTCTGAGTGCCCTTAGTGTTGCTTGTATGTGCGTAGGTGTAGGGTTGTCAACTGGAGCCCTTTAGGGTTGCATCCCTGAAGAAAGCTGACTCCCCTCCCTCTGCAGCCATCAGTCGCCAATAGCTTATCAGCTAGGGGTGGAACTTCTTGAGTCCCTCCTAATCCTGGCTGGGATTTTGTTTGCCTATATCTTGTACTGGTCTTGTGCATGTAGTCACAGCTCCTAGTAGTTCATGTGTGCAACAGCCTTACTAATGTTCATTACAGGTCTTCATTACCTCCGTAGAGCCTTTTCTTTGTGGAACCACTAGAGGGTGCACTATATACATAAATCAAACTCTGAACTATACCTATGAAGGTATTACTTATTTAATGATAATAAACATGAGCTACATGGTATATTGTTATTTAAAAAACAACTGCTAAATACAGAACATTTGTGAGACAAGCAATTCATAGTATTTCCTTTGATTCTCACAGCTTTGATATATAGTCAGCCCCATTTTACAATTGAGAAAACAGGTTTTGGAGAGCTATTTACTCAGTATTATTCAGGAAGTAGAGCTGAATTTGAAACTATGTCCAGTAGTTAATCCAGAGTCCAAACTTTTTTTTTTTTTTTTGGTCTTTTTGAGACAGGGTCTCTCTGTAGCTCCAGCTTCCTGGAACTCATTATGTAGACCAGGCTGTCCTGGAACTCACTACATAGAACAGGCTGGCCTTGAACCACAGAGATCCGCCTGCCTCTGCCTCCCTAGTGCTAGGATTAAAGGTGTGCACCACCATGCCCAACCCCAGAGTCCAAACTTTTAATCACTATACTGTTTGCCCTTCCCAAAATATTCCCCAAATCTTCTTAAAGTCCCATATGTTTTAATTTATTTTAAAAATTATTTTAAGATTGCAGGGTGTGGTGGTGCATGCCTTTAATCCCAGTACTTGGGAGGCAGAGGGAGGTGGATCACTATGAGTTCGAGGCCAGCCTGGTCTGCATAGTGAGTTCCAGGACAGCCTGATCTCATACTGAGTTCCAGGACAGCCAGAGCTACAGAGAGACCCTGTTTCAAAAAGACAAAAAAAAAAATTATTTTAAGATCAATGTAATAGAAGGTGGGAATGTGGCTCAGTTTGTCGAGTGCTTAGCTAGCAAGTAGGAAACCATGGGTTTGATCCCTGCTACTGCATATGCTGGACATAGTGGCACTCCTGTTGTCCCAATACTTGGGAGGAAGAGGTGGTATGGGATCGGGAGTTAAAGGTCATTTTTGGCCACATAGCAAATTCCAGGCCAGTCAAGGCTATGTGAATGAGACCTTGTCTCAAAAACCAAACAAACAAAAAAGATCATGGTGGTACATGCTTATAATCCCAGCATTTGGATGTAGAAGCAAGAGGCTTATAAATTGAAGGTATTCCTGAACTTCACAGCTAGTTTGAAGCCAGCCTGGGGTTTCATAAGACCCTACCCTATATGCCAAAAATTTAAAAATAAATGTAATGCATTTATTTTGAGAAAATAAGAAATGTAGAAAAGAATAAAAGAAAATTTAAGTTAGAAGCAATTCTATCATTTATGTTTTTCTCCCTTTTTTTTTTTGTCTCTTCCAGACAGGGTCTCTCTGTAGCCTCAGCTGGCCTGGAACTTGCTTTGTAGACTAGGCTGGCCTTGAACTCACAAGGATCCACCTGCCTCTGCCCCTCCCAGTGTTGTGCCATCACACCAGGCCAGGCTCATTGAGGCAGGGTCTCTTTTTTAGTTCCAGCTGGCCTAGAGTTCACTCTGTAGACCAGCCTTGAACTCACAGAAAGCCGGGCCAGGCTCACTCTTAAAAAACTAAGAGCAGGTCTTGTACAAAAAAATATATAATAATAATAAAAAAAGAATTAGTAATTAAGACAAACCTGATTCAAGTAGATGGCTGTATCTTTCTATTATTATTATTTTTTAATCCTCCTGGACTTTCTATATGCACAGGAATTATGTTTGGTGGGGACAAAAACTTCTTGAATGACCACATGGAGAAGGTAGCTGGCAGCTGATAGAACACCCTTTCATGACCACAGTGGGAGGCCATTGTTGTCTGGAATTGCATCCTTGCTATTGTATTATATAGCATCTTGACTACTGTATTCTCTAATACCATGAAAATCAATAAATTGAATTTGCAATCCAAACAAACAAACAAACTAAGAGCCGGGGGCTGGAGGGATGGCTCGGCGGTTAAGAGCGCCAACTGCTCTTGCAGAGGACCTGGGTTCAATTCCCAGCATCCACATGGGGCCTGAGAACCGTCTTTAACTCCAGTTCCAGGAGAATCCAACACCTTCTTCTGACCTCTGCAGCATTGTACAACACGGCTGCACCAACTTAACATGCAGACAGTACAATCATACACATAAAATAAAAAATAAAATAAGAAGTAAACATTATTAAAAAAACCTAAGAGTCAATATGCTTGTTCAGGTAATTGTGATATTGTGTAATTTTCAATACTTGGAGAGAAGCTTCATTAAGAGAGATAGCTTAGCCTTAGTTCAATTTCTTATAAAAAACAACTGCAAAAAGTAAATAGCACCAGACTTCAAACTATACTACAGGGCTATAGTCATAAAAACAGCCTGGTACTGGCACAAAAACAGACCTGTTGATGAATGGAACAAAACTGAAGATCCAAATCTGAGCACATACAATTTCAGCCATCTTATATTTGACAAGGGGGCCAAGAAGCCACAATGGAGAAAAGACAGCATCTTCAGCAAGTGGTGTTGGCAAAACTGGATCACCACTTGCAGAAGAATGAAATTAAACCCCTACCTCTCNGCCATGTAACAAAAGTCAACTCAAGGTGGATCAAAGACCTCCAACGTGGAGGGGCTGGAGCATGGCCTAGCGAGTTGAGCGCCAACCGCTCTTTACAGAGGACCTGGGTTCGATCCCCAGCACCCAACATGGATGGCCTGCAGAAACACGTCTGAAACTCGAATTCCCGGAGGCTCCAGTTCGGGGAATCTGACGCCCTTCTGCCTCCGCGGCATTGCATGACACGGGGTGCACAAACCTACATGCAGACAGTACATTCATACACATACAAAAAAAAAAAAAAAAAGCCTCAATGTGAAACCCCAACCAAACTTGAAAGCATAGAAGAAAAAGTTGGCAGCAGACTTACAAGCACTAGGTGTAGGAAAAGACTTCCTAAATCAGACAGCAGCTGCACAAGAATTAAGGTCGACAATTGACAAAAGGGATCTCATTAACTCAAAAGCTTCTGTACATCAAAAGAACAAATCAAGGAATAATGAAGAGAATCCCACAGAGTGGGAGGAAACCTTCACCACAGAAACATCTGACAAACTTGATTTCCTTAAATATAAAACTCCTCAAAAACAAAGAAGAAAGAAAATAAATGACCCACTCAATGAATGGAGCAAAGAACTGAACAGAGACCTCACAGAGGAGGAATTAGAGATGTTGGGAAACACCTTAAGAAGTGTTCATCATTAATCATTAAGGAATGCAAATAAAAAACCATTTAAGATATCAACTTACTCATAAGACTGGCTAGGTCAAGAAAACAAATGATTACCAAATGCTGGAGAGGATGTTGTGGGGGAAAGGGAACACTCATCCACTGCTGGTAGGAATGTAAAACTCGTACAGCCACTATGGAAAAGCAGTTGAGAGAACCCTTGGAAGACTTGGAATAAAACTTTCCACCCGACCCAGCCATACCACTCCTAGGATGTACCCTCAAGACTCAATACCACACAGAGATACATGCCAGCACTGTTTATTTCAGCTCTCTTCCATGCAAGGAGCTGGAGCCAACCCAAATGCCCCTCAAGTGATGAGTGGATAGAGAAAATGTGGTACGTCTACAAATGGAGTTCTATGCAGCAGTAAAGAAAGACGAACATCATGAAGCTTTGCAGGAAAAATGGCTGGAGCTAGAGGACATCATGCTGAGTGAAGGAACACACGTCCCAGAAAAACAAATATGATGAATGGTATCCCTCATCTGTGGACCTAAGTGACCTAGTGTGATTTGGTGCATGGCCCTTTGAGCTTGCTTCAAAGCAGTTGGAGTGATGCATATTGGAAACAGCAACAACAACAACAACAAAAGAAAGGACTGCACAAAGAACGGAGTGGAAACAGTGGACTCTGCCAAAACAGCAACTTCCCCATTGGAGAATATTGGGAAAGACGAGAAAGAGATAAAAAGATTTGGCAGAGGACGAGCCGGCGGGGTGGGGTGGGGAAGGGGTGGGGGGCACAGGTCTAGATTTGATAAAAAAATAATTAATAAAAAAAGTAAATAGCCAGGGTAGGGTGACGCTTATCCCACACTGGAGAGGCAGAGACAGGCAGATCTCTGTGAGTCAAGGCCAGGCTGGGTTACAGAGAGCCCAGGCCACTGGGACTAAAGGGAGACCCTGGCTCAAAAAAATACCAAAAAATCCCCAACAACAACAACAACAACAAAAAGAAGTAAAAAACAAACAAACAAACAAACAAACAAAAAACCCCCCGAATCTTGCAATCTGGCTTGGTGGTAAATGATTCTTAATACCAACACCTGGGAGGCTGAGTTGGAAGGGTCAGGAGCTCCTGGCCAGTCTAGGTTACAGAGTGAGACCTTGTCTCAAAAGCCAAAAAAAGAAAAAGAAAAACTTGCTTTGTACCCCACAAATATATAATTATTATTTGTCAGTTAAATGAAAGTTAAAAGCCAGGCATGCTATTCAGGTCTCTAATACTAGTACTTTATTTATTGGTTTAACCTCTTTGCATTGTCTTAACATTTTTTTTTTTTTTGGTGGTTTTTCGAGACAGGTCTCCCGATAGCCCCACTGTCCTGGAACTCACTCTGTAGACCAGGCTGGCTCTTAACTCACAAAGATCCGCCTGCCGCTCCTGTCCCATAGCTGCCTCCCGGATTAGATTAAAGGTGCGCCACCACGCCCGGCTGTCTATTAACATTTTATACTTTCTTCAGTGTGTCTTATTTTTATGCTTTCCCCATCTTTTTGCTGGGGAATCTTATTGTTTCATTATTACATTTGACATTTTTACTAATATCCTTTTGCTAATTTGATAAATTGCATCCTCTTTTTTGTCTGGCTTGATTTTTTTTTTTTTTTTTTTTTTTTGTCTTTTTGAGACAGGGTCTCCCCTATAGCCAACTGACTTGGGAGCTCCATATGTAGCCCAGGCTAGCCTTGAACTCACAGAGATCTGCCTGCCTTCTGCGGGATAAAAGGCATGTGTCCCACTATACCCAGCTCTGGCGGGGAATTTTTTAAATCTATACTTTGTGTTTGTATGTGGAGGGGTGTGTACACACCACAAGACCTAACTCAGTTCGTGTGGCTTGGTAAGAGGTGCCTTTATCTAGAGGTTAAGGTAGCAACGACCGCTCTTGTAGAGGCCCTGGGTTCGTCCCCAGCACCCACCATGGCGGGTGAGAAATAGCTTAACTCCAGTTTCAGGGGAATCAAGACACCCATTCTGACCTCCGTGGCATTGCAGACACGGTGCACACACCTCCATGCAGACAGTACATTTTACACATACAAAATAAAGTTAAAATTTTTATTATTTTATTTCTGTATGATGTATGAATGTACTTTCTGCATGCAGTTTGTGTACCCGTGTTGTACAATGCCTGGAGGTCAGAAGAGGTGTTGGATCCCCTGGAACTGGAGTTCTCCTGGAATGTTTAAAAAAAAAAACAAAATAAGTTTAAAAAAAAAAAGAGTGCCTTCACCAGCTAAGCCACCTTACTGGCCCCAGTTATCGTCCTATTTAATTTTATGTAACTTTAGTTTTTTCCTAATCTGCTGTTAAAAACAGTGTTTCCTTATATATTCATTTTACATGTGTGGATTTTATAGAAAGACATACCAGGTCAATAGGCATGTACATTTGTACTTTTAATAGCTCTTATCAAATTGCCTTCAATTTACACTCCTGTTCAAATATACAAATATTTAGACTTTTTCTGAGAACACTTTTTCTTTATTTGGAGAATCTCATTTAACTGAAACATGGTTCTGGAGCATGTTGTTGTTGTTGCTTTAAAACTTCAAACATTTTTTTGGTTGTCTTTTTTGAGATGGGCTCCTGGAGCTCACTGGACATTTGCTATGTAGACCAGGCTTGAATTTCACAAAGTCTGCCTGCCTCTGCTTCTGAGTGCTGGGATTAAAGTATGTGTGTCACCATGCCTGGCTAAATCTAATATTTAAAAACATTAGAAATAAAGCCTTTTATTGCATATAATTTTATTTTTTAGGAAAATAAAGTTATTGATCACTCCATTTTTATTACTGAGGATTTTATTTTCATACATTCTGTGTTATGTATAGTCTAAATAAATCCCATTTTTATATAATTAGAAAAATAGTGCATTGATGGCATGATGGTGGCTCCTGTAGTTTTCGCGCGCTACTTAGGAGGATGAGGCAGTGGATCACTTGACCCAGGAATTCTAGACAGTATGGGCCACTAACCAGATCCTGTCTAAAACAAAGAAAAAAAAAAAAGGAAAACTGAATATTCTACTTCAAAGCTTTTTAGATTTAAAAAAATAAATATGACTATACTATATGACTATGTTAAACACAATTTTATAACTTGTTTTTGTATTTTTAAGACAGGGTCTCCTTTAGGCACCACCACCACCCGACATAATTTAACTTTTATTATTTTTTTAATTTTTTTTAATTTTTTTAACTTCTGTATGTGTATAATTTACTGTCTGCATGCAAGTTGTTGCACCCGGTGTGTGCAATACTGCCGCGGAGGTCAGAAGAGGGTGTCGGATTCCCCCGGAACTGGAGTTCTCTGGATTGGAGATTGCAGGACGGTTTCTCGGCCCCATGTGGGTGCTGGGGATCGAACCTGGGTCCTCTGCAAGAGCGGTCGGCCGCTCTTAACCGCTAGGCCATCTCTCCAGCCCCCTAATTTAACTTTTTAAAAAAAACTCAGAAAATCACTTTAAAATGTCATATCTTCATGAGTTACAAGACATTGTTTCTTTGTTATGGTAATGTACAGAAATTATTTTAGTACTGAGTGGTTAAGTATTTGAATACTGAATGACAAAAAATGACCATTATAGAGTATACTGTGCTTTTCTTTTGGCATTATTAAGATTTCGCCATGTAAAAAAAAAGATTTCACATGGTTATACACACATAATATTGTATTTGTGGATTATTAGTTGTATATAATTATATTTTTGAGCTGCCTTTAATCCCAGCACTCAGGAGCAGAGCAGGAAGATCTCTGTGAGTTCAAGGCCGGCCTGGTCAAAAAAGGAGTTCCAGGACAGGCTGGGGCTACAGGGAACCCTGTTACAAAAAAAAATTATTATTTTGGCAGGCTAGGATTGAACCAGGACTCATGCATGTTAGGCAAAAGCCTCTTACCTACTGAGCTTATTCCCAGCCTTTTGTTATCTAATTATAAATTATTACTTGTACTTCTCAGGGATATGAGAAGACCTGCCTTCATCAGATCAATATTATTGATTTGTGAAGTGAGCTAAGAAAACCAAAAATAGCTATGTGGGCCCTTGACCTTTCTTAGAATCACAAAAGAAGTTCACAGTTAACATTTTCACTAAATAAGACTAAAGCCTGATTAAAGAGCTATTAAATTATTATATTACATTGCCTGGAGTTCATTTCATTTGTAAATAAGTTTAAAAACTGAATATAAATGTGACTTTTGGTATATATCATTTTTTATAGTGCAGAAGAAGCATTTTAAAAGGACTCCAGACATAGAAAAGCAGATGTACTTCCCTCTTCAGAATTATCCAGTGAACAACATGGTAACAGGTAATATAAAATAAAAATTAGACTAAGCTCATCTAGGGAAGAAACAAGAGACTCATGTGCAGGACAAAGCTCTTATCCTTCAAATGCCTGGCAAGCAGAACCTCCCCTGTTACACATGGAGATATGAGAAATGTCATTCATTTGCATATGCATGGACCAAGCACAGGCTTAATATTTTCTGTGCTAAAACAATGGTCTTATGTTGGGTGGACACCTGGTCCTGCTTGTATAAACAGTCCCGATTTATCCTATGGTTCTACCATCGATTTTATTATTATTTATTTATTTATTTATTTATTTATTTATTAGTTTGGTCTTTTAAGAACGGGTCTCTCTGTTGTGTTCCCCATTGTCCTGGAACTCATTGATTAGGACCGGCTGCCTTAACTCACAAGATCCATCTGCCTCTGCCTCCCAAGTGCTAGGATTAAGGTGTGCACCACCACACCCCATTTAACGATAGTTCTTAGCCACCACGTGGGTGCTGGGAATCGAACCCAGGTCCTCTGCAGAGCAGTCAGTGCTTTAACGCTGGCCATCTTCCAGCCCCTCATTTATTTTTTGTAGTGCTGGAGATGTGCACCTGGGGCCTCATTGCACACCTTCACCAGGCTTTACTCTTAAATATTAGAATTAGATAAATGATTCGGTCAGTCCCAGTCATAGTTTCCTTGGAAAATCTGATAAATATAATCCTCTTACCCTGGTCCACCACATATACATAGGTCTGTAAGACAATCTTTAAAGAGACTTAATAGATGCCTGAAGACTATTCACGGATTACCCTTTCCTTCATGAGTGCCCACATAAAGAGAAGACAACAAACCAAGGCTGAAATTGTTTTGGAGCCTGGCCTCCACAGCCCTAATCAGCTAGGCCCATTAAAGAGACAAAGTAGTAGGAAAAGCAGAGAAAGGAAAGGTATTCGGTGTGGGTATATGTCAAGAGGAAGTCTGTATTCAAGGTCCCAGCTAAGAGGTTTCCAATCGCTGAGATTAAAGGCCAATCAGTTCAAATTAACCTAGGCAGCTTGTTTCAAAAAGTTCTGCTGGGCAGATCCCATGGCCCTTTGGGATGTAAGAACCACAAGCATGTGCTGGGACGGGGAGGGTCCTTTTATAGGTAGAGAGGGGAGATGGTGGATGTTAGATATTGGAACTGGCAATTAGGCCAGGTCAGTGGCCCTGAGGATGGAGGTCTCGGATTCATAAGTCTCCTGGGAATCCAGCACTCCAGAATTCCATCTGGTGATTTTCCTGGCAACTGCAAGCTCCTGACCGGAAAAGAAGGGAGAGTCCTTCCAGTTTTGCCCTCTTGGCTTTTCATCCCAGTCCCTGACCTAAATACTAACGTGAGATTTAAAGAGAAGGTAAGAGCTAAGTAGTACTAGCGAGGTGTGACCCTGCGCATCATCACTGTCTCATCTCCAGTCTCTCCTGCAGGGTTGGTGGACAGAGTTGTCCGAGAACTTGTGGATGAAATCTGATTTCAGAAGACAAGCTCTCCCTCAGGCTAGTACCAAAGCACTAGCCTTTTGCGTAGTGGATCCTGAGGAATTTCTAATTTCTTGGGGCCCATTTTTCAATGGTCTAATAGCCAGAACGTCTCTTTAATCTTCATTTGGGGCCAGGTGGTGGTGCACACCTTTAATCCCAGCATTTGGGAGGCAGAGGGCACGAACGAGATCTCTGTAAGTCGAGGCCAACCTGGTCTACATGAGTGAGTGTTCTAGGCCAGCTGGGCTACAAGGAGACCTTTCTCAAAAAATAGACCAAAAATGATATAAAAATATTTGTCTTGGCTAGAGAGATGTTTTCAATACAGCACTGGTACTCTTAGAGGCTAGAGTTTGATTTTCTGGCACTACATGGAGGGTGACAACCACCTCTAACTGCAGATTCTAGAATCTGATGTCTTCTGGTTCTCTTGTGGACGTTTGTGCGGTCGCATTCAGGCAAAACTACATACACATAAAACTTTTTAGATAGTAAAAAATAGAAAAATATATCTTCAACTGGTTGCCATGGGTGAGATTACAAAAGTTGAGATGGTGGAATTAAAGAAACCAGTTGAAAACTAATCACTAGTATCTAGTAGTTCTGAGTAAGGTGGCTAAGCTACTTAGTTTGACCTGGGTAGGATTCAGTGAGGCCATTGATAATCAATGAAAAAAATTTTAAAATTGTTTTTAAAACTTGTGAGTACTGGCCAGCATTGATGGCACATACTCTCTAAACCCTGGCACTTGGGAGGCAAAAGTAGGAAGATCTCAGTGATAATATGATGACTAGCCTGGTCTAGTTCTATGTGCTGAATTCCAAGGCAGCTGTAGGCTGAGATTTTCTCTGAGGAAGAGACTGTCTCAAAAATCAAACCAACCAACCAAAAACAAAACAAAAAGCAATGTTGAAAATATAAGTATTATTATTAGTGTTGGGGATTGAACCCAAGACTTGACGTGTGCTAAGTGTTGAATCCAGGTGGACTGCTACTTGGATCACACCCACTGTCAAGCAGCATTTTTCTTACAGCCTCATACTGAAACCCTATCTGAAGTCTGTGACTCAGTAGCCAGATGCCCCAGGGACGTGGATTAGAAGATGGCAGCGTGCCGTACTCACTTCCCCTGGAGGTTTACAACTCAGGGTCACAGGGCTACCTGTAAAATTGGTTCTCCTTAGCTAGATGGCTCCTCCTCTCTCCCACACCTCAGAGTTGCACTTTCCTTTCTGGCAAACGCAAAACCCTCTCCCACTCCCCTGCCAACAGCTGACTGCAGGTTCTTAGTGCTTCTACTCACCAACCAACCATATGACATGAAACCTGTCCCCTGCCTGCAGGCAGACCACCTCTAGTCTTAGTTCCTGGCAAGGAGGTGTGGTGGGGGGGGGGTGGCGGGGGGGGGGGGAGAGATTCTTGGAAAATGACGTATACAGATGACAATATGGAGACAAATTTCTTTGTAAATAATAAAAAAGAAAGATGGCCTAGCGGTTAAGAGCACCGACTGCTCTTACAGGGACCCGGGTTCGATCCCCACGCACCCACATGGCGCGCTGAGAACCGTCTGAAGCTCCAATTCCAGGAAACTCCAGCTCCAGGGAATGAAGTGACCCTCTTCTGACCTCCCGGCGTTGCACGACACGGGTGCAACAAAACTGACATGCAAAGTCACATCAAAAAAAAAAAAAAAAAAAAAAATAAATAAATATTAATAAAAAAAAAACAAATGTTAGAATTAGCTGGTTCTCACACAGTACTTTGCAGAGCTCTCTCCCTCTCATACATACTGACAGGCACCCTACTGAGATGCTCTAGCTAACAGATTTCCCCATCTCCCATCAGGAAGTTTAATCAAAAGAACGTATTGGTCACATATTATACTCCCTATCTTCTTCCTGGCCTCCTGCCTGGGAATAAGAGAATCTAGCTTCAAGCTGTGAAACCTCTTCCATCCTCAAAAAGCTATAAAAAGAGATCCCACTTCTACCAAATGAGCTCTGATCCCTCTCTTCAGCGACCCCACTACACTGTCTCTTATGCTGGGGATCTGAAACTTTCCTCAGAGCCCCCTCCCATGCTGCTGTTTGTTTGTACATACCATAATAATTTTTCGCAATAAATTCCTTACTCCCCAGTAGTCTCAGTGTCCTTGAACCTATATTCCCCAAACCTTTCACTACAAGAGTTATTAACAGGATAGGCAAACTTACAGACGTAAAGACCTGAGTCAGAGTGTGTGTGTGGGGTCTCTTCTGTACAGTCTCAGAAGAAAGGGGAGGTTTCATGTCATATGGTTGGTTGGTGAGTAGAAGCACTAAGTATTATTATTTAGTGTTGGGGATTGAACCCAACCTTGAGTGTGCTAATGTGTTGGAATCCAGGTGGACTGCTACTTGGATCACACCCACTGTCAAGCAGCATTTTTCTTACAGCCTCATACTGAAACCCTATCTGAATCTGTGACTCAGTAGCAGATGCCCCAGGGACGTGGATTAGAAGATGGCAGGTGCCGTACTCACTTCCCCCGGAGGTTTACAACCTCAGGAGTCACAGGGCTACCTGTAAAATGGGTTCTCCTTAGCTAGATGGCTCCTCCTCTCTCCACATCCTCAAAGTGCACTTTCCGTTTCTGGCAACGCAAAACCCTCCCTCCCACTCCCCTGCCAACAGCTGACTGCAGGTTCTTAGTGGCTCAGGGTCCCTCTTGAACCTCAAACCTGCAACATTTTACTAAGCACATACTATATCATTGAGTTATATCCTCAGCCTACAACATTTTTCTTTTTTTTTGGTCTTTTCGAGACATGGTGTCTTCATGATAGACCAGGCTGGCTTTGAACCTACAAAGATCCGCCCTGCCTCTTGGCCGCTGCCTCCTCAGGTGCGTAGGATTAAAGGTGTGTGCCACCCACCCTGTAGCTGCCACATTTTAAAATATAATTTTAATCACATGGTAACTCTGTTGTTATTACTTGATAGAACTAAAGTAAAATTTTCTGATGAATTGAATATTTAATGCCTTCACCTTTCTGTGTTATTTTAATAGTACTTTATTAGAAGAAAGGATCATTTTCTAGAGAAAATTTTACTTTCTTTAATTTTGATGTGAAACAACACCTACTTCCATTTTAACTTTTTTCTTAATGTTATATGTTTTATTGATTCTTGTGCATTTCATTACAATACATCTCAACTCATATTTAGATCCTCTCCCCTATCCATACCAAGTCAAACAAAACCAAAGTTTTATTCAAATGGGAAAATTTATAGAGTTTAAAGAAAACCCCTGGCAGGCAAGCTGTAAATCTCAGAGCTGCCCCAGATGGGGAGAATGGAGAAAGAAGGGAAAAGGGCAAAGAGTTAGGCTGGCATGGAGATTGCTGGTAGTTTACAGTCCTTGAGTCACACGTGACCACATCCACACGCAATCTGTTATTCTCTCCCTGCACGCTTCAAGGTGTCCCCTGCCCTCGTAGGAGACCCACCTCTAGTCTTCAGTTCCTGCAAGGAGGTTGGGGGGGGGGAGATTACCTGTGGAAAATGAACGGACTCACAGAGAGCAAGGTCTGGGAGAAAGGACTCTCCTTTATTCATGCCAGACAGTGTCCTTATATACCAAAAGTTACTAGTGTTCTGTGCAAGGGAAGTGTGGGGCAGGTGGAAGGGAGGGGCAAGCCACCTTGGCTCTTAATCAGGGGGCTGGAGAGCTCCTGTTTGTGCAACAGGTAACTAGAGTGTGAGGTTTGCTAATGACCTCAAGGGAAGGGGTATCTGGTTCTGGAACTTTGCAAGAGATAAGGCGAGGCAAGAAAAACATTTGTAGTATCCTGAACTCCTTCTGGAGCTACAGATAATTCAACAGAGACAACTGAATGCCCCAGAATGTCAGATAACTCTTGGAAGGTTTTACAAGGACAGGACTTACAGGTCTTGCCTCAAGCCACAAAAGTTTCATTCCTAACAGAGGAGATGAGTGGCTGTTTGACATATGGCAGCAGCTGTCATGGTGGGGAGAAAAGGTTTAGAGAGAAAAAGTAAGGTAAACCCAAGTTCCAGAAGAAGCATACTAGGTTCTGCCACAACATTCACCAGAAAGCGGATAGAGAAGAGAGAAAAGGACAAAAACTCAGGACTTGGAAAAGTGGGTGTGACCCAGCCAAATCTCAGGCAGGTGGTTATAGGGACTACCACTTCCCTTTTTATTGGTCCACCTACTTCACAGGGAAATCCTTTCTTGGAAAAAGATACCAACTTCTGGTCGATTAGGCATTAAGTGAAAGGACGCATTCTAATTTAGGACTGTAGTATAAATTTGTGATTGTTGTCACCATCCTGGCAGGAATGGAGAGATTGACAGCTTGTCAGATCACCTTGCTTGAGAGAATGGAGCCTGGACCGTGAAGATGAGTGGGCCTACACCTTAATGATACTGCTTAGTCATGCTCTCTCTCCAGACCTCAACCTCATTCAGGACCTCAAAGATGGGACTGGGGGCAGTGGGAGGAGCGGGTTAGTGCCCATGTCACTGACCCTCTTTTTTTTCTTCCTTAATGGTTCACATGAACAAATCACACTTTTCTGCTTTTTCTATTTTTTGTCTCTTTAATTGGTCTATTGAGGGCAGGTGGCCCACCCTGGTCTGTTAGGACTCTTCCAGCCCAGGCTCTGAACCTACCAACTATGGTAACATCACTATAGTTTGACTATGTCTTTCTCAAAATAGGTTAAATCAGTGACTTAAGTTTCTGAAAACAGAATTGAGGCCTCTAGTTTAGAAAGCACAAGCTTGAGCTTTGCCCCAGAACAGGCTCTTGGTTTGGGCACTGCTGGCATTTTATGACAAGTCATTCTCTGGGCAGAGATGGACAGTGTCTGTTTTGTGCACTGTTGTAAGATTTTAGCTGGGACTCTGGCTTTTTCTCACTGAGTGCCAGTCATATACTCTCCCCCCCCCCAGCTCCAGTGGTCATAAACAAAGGTCTCTAGACCTTGTCAAATGGCCTTTAAAATATTACAAGGTTTTTACAGTTGGAGTGGGGGGGGGTTATGGCTTCTGACTGTCATTAACTCCCCTCTGTTTTATATCACTATGGTTAAAATAACATCATTAAAAATCTAATTCATACAGTTACATTGGTGATTATACTAAACAATTATTGAGAATTATAAAGTATTTTTTTATGGCAAAAATATCCAAATCAAAGGATTCTGATACATTAGGAACCCAACATACACACTATTTAGTTATCTATTGGTATGTATCAAATCTTTCCAAGAACTCACAACTTAAACTAGTGAATCATATAAAGATGTCATGGTGGCTCTTGCCTGTAAATGACCATTTAGGAAACTGCAAGAGGAATTACTGTGATTTGTATCTGGGATATATAGTGAGTTGGCAGGCCATTCTTATGACATACAGGATGTGAGGTATGTCCTAGATCCAGAATCAAAAATAAATAGAAAGCCAGGAGTGGTGTCATGCCTTAATCCCAGCACTGGGGAGGCAAGAGCAGCGGTCTGGGATCTCACATGTGGAGGCTCCAGCGGCACGAATGTCGTCTAATAGTGAGTTCCGGTCAGCTGGGCCTGCTTGGAGAACCCTGTCTCAAAAAGACCAAAAAGGAAGGACGGGGGAGAGGGAGGATAAGGAAGAAAGAGCAAGAAAAATGTATCAGGACAAAACAACAATGAACAGATTATTTTATGGTTTCAGCAGAGTTAGATCAGGAAGTCCTTATTCAGAGTCTCATAAGTTTTTAAGTCAATTAGTCAGCAAGGCTACAATCATCCTAAGGCACAAACTGGGAATGGACAGATTCCACATCAAAGACTCACGTCATTGTGGTTGTTACCAGGTCTTGAGTATCTTGCTCGGTATTGACAAATATTCCACACCACATGACCTTTTCATAAGTTGTTCAGAGCACAGCAGTTTCTCTCTACGTGGAGAGATCCACAGGTAGCAGCAGAACCCAGGACAGTGCTAGTCTTTATCTTTTTTTTCAGAAACTGACATACCATTAACTTCTGTCATGTTTGTTGTTTATATTTAACCTTATGTATAAAGTAATCAGAACAACTGTGGGGTCTGGAGGGATGACTCAGCAGTAAGTTAAAGGCAGCACCAAAACTGTCTGGTAGAGACCCAGTTCGATTCCCACGCCCACATGTGGCTAAAAACCACCTTTAAGTCAGGCCATGGTGAGCAATGCCTCTATGATCCAGCGAAGGCAGAGGCATGGTCTCCGAGTTCAAGGCCAGCTGGTCTACAGAGTAAAGTTCCCGGCCAGCTGGGACTATAAGTGGAGACCCTTCTAAAAAGACAAAAAAAAAAAAAAAAAAAAAGAATTCTTTTCACAAGTTTGTGAATCCACCAGGAGGTGAAGGCACTCATTCAGGGCCTTCTGGAGATTAGCTACAAACATAAGTAACACAGCTCTCACAAGGGGTTTAAGAAATTACCAGCCTAGGCAGGTATGGTAGGTGCACACTTTTACATGCCTAGCACTTGGGAGGGCAGAGGTAAGAAGATCTCTACTGATGATTCAGAGCCAGCTGGTCATAAAGAAAAGCTCCAGAGCCAGGCTGGGTGACTAAAATGGAGCCCAACTGTCTCAAAAGTACAAAAAAAAACAAAATAAAAAGAAATTGTTTATTTTGGAGCCAAAATATAAGTGACCAAGCAAAATACTCATATACATGTAAATACAAAATAAAAATTTTCATAGCTATATAAAAGTAAAATTTAAATTAATATTTAAAGCAATAATTATGGACTGGCATTATATTAAGTTTGTATTAAAATTTACTTTTATTTTATTTTTTTTGTTTTTATTTTTTTATAATTTAAACTCAGTGAGTTTATTCTTATGACTAAAAACTATAGGTATAAATATTCTGTTGCCATTGATGGTAGTTCTGTTCTAAATTTAATCATAGTTGGGCTGTATTTACTTTTAAATTAGAGGTAACGGTTAGAGAAATCAACAACAGGGCCTACGGACCGAAGGAAAGCTCAGCAGGTAAAGGTAAACAGTGCTAGTAAGGGAGGGTGAAAAAGCAGGGGGCGTAAGGAGCACAATATGGGCGGGGTTTCTTTTGTGAGATGCAGATCGAGGGAAGCGGAGGAAGGACAGCAAAAGGACGACCAGAACTGCGAGGGGAATGACAAGAGGAGGGAGGTGATCCCAGTAACCGTTTCTCACGAAACAAAGTAGGGCTCCCAATATAAGCAGTGCTGGAGTGTTGTTGCTCAAATAGGATGAAGCTGGGTGGTTGGGCTGTCGAGGATAAACCGGGGGAGAGATACGAGAGGCGAGCCAGTTATTTCCCGTTCAGCCACGATGTCTCAGCCCCAGTATTTCTTCAGTACTCAAAGTAGTTTATCAAGCCTCTATGCTTTTCAAAAGCATTTAGGACATAGGACATAGCCAGGTTCTTGTGGTGCTCATCCTAGGTCCTAGCACTTAGGAGGATGAGGTAAGAGGATATTGCTGACACCGTGCAATGTGCCAGCTGGGCACAAGTGCGTTGAGATCAGCCTTGGTGCTTGAGTATAACATGTGAAACCCTATCTCAACCCCCCACACACAAAAAACCCGGATGTTAGAGTGTGGGGAGCATGAGTGCGGGGACACCGACAATGTCCAGAGACAAGTACAGATTAAATTTGCTGAAAGGATCATAATAAAACTCATTGTTTTGTAAACTAAAAAATATTTAGGTGTTGAGAGCTGGGGATGTGCAGCTCAGTTGGTCGTGTGCTTACCTAGCATGGACAAAGCCCTAGGTTCCATCCACAGCACTGCATAAGTGGTATGTGGGAGCGGGGTTTATAAAGAGTACTTGGAAGGCATAGGCGAGAGGATCAGGGAATGGTTTTTAATGATCATCTTGACCTAACATTAAGTTTAGAGGCCTAACTTGTTCTCACCAAATAATAGTAAAATTTGTTTAATAAAAAAAAGGGAAAGTAGAAGATTATGGGGAGGAGGAATAGGTTTCCCACCGATTACCAGATGTCAGGAATTCTTCTCAATGGCATTATTTATTTTTAGTCCTTTTTTTAAAAAATGTGCTCTAAAATTTTAATCAACATACTGAAAATCACATAGTATGATAGACTTTCAAATGTGTATACTTCTTATCTTACAGGTTATATATCGATCAATGCCATGGAGAAATTCCTTGGGGAGTTACATGACTTCATTCCTGGGAGCTCAGGATATTTGGCTTATCATGTTCAAAATGAAATTAACATGTCTGCTATAAAAAGCAAATTAAGAAAGAAACTAAGTTAAATTGTACTTGTAACTGGGCAATTATTTTCTATAAAATATTATGAAGTATGTATATAACTTAAGTGCATAGTATACATTTAAATGGGATAATTCTTTTCTTGCTTAGCACATGTCCTTAGGAAACTCAGAATCATTTGGCTCTCTCTTTTGACATTAGAGTAGTGAAATTTGTGACATATTTACAAATTCTGAGTGCATAGAGAGTTGTCATTGAAACAGACTTAAAGATTCTATGTCAAATTGCTTTTTATTTGATTTTATTTTACTATTTTTTTTCTGGAGTTCCATATTCTAAATGGCTACTTTTGTGATTTGGTATGTTATTTTGATTTTAAGAATTAGAATACTATACTTGAGCTCTAAATTTCTGTTTCTGACATGAAACACAGCAAAGTGCTTTAAAGTTACTGTGAGGGAAACAGAATGACTGTAACCTAACTTCTGTTTTTTGTGAGGAAATTAAGACTGTGAGAGGGAGGCTGTCTTTCAAGAGTGACCAAAGGAGGCTCAACCCCAACTGGAAGATGACCTTCTTGGTTATCTGTGCTAGTATTCTGTGGTTTCCTACGTGGCATATGGTAGAGCCTCTGTCAGTACTCCTCTGTTCTTTTTGAGACAAGGTATTGTGTTTCCTAGGCTGCCTCTAACCCTTGGGCTTCAAGAAACTCCTACTGCTTCAGCACCACCAAATAAACTGCAAAATAGGTGTGTGCCTCTGTACCCAGCTAGTCTGTATCCTTTAAATCTAGAGATATGGTGATCTCAACAGTTTAATTTTACGGGCTTGGTGGTGCAGATGTAATCGCAGCTCCTTGGGTGACTGACTGAGGAGGATAGAAAGCTTGAAAGGCCAGCCTGGGTGACTCAGTAAGAACCTGTCTCAAATACGTCAAAAGCGGGCTTGTAGGATACTGTGAAATAGGTGACTTTAAGAAAGTGGTTTGGGGGGCTGGAGAGAGGCCTAGTGTTAAAGAGCGCTGACCCACCTGCAGAGGACCGGGTGCGATCCCCAGCACCCACATGTTTGTTGGGAACCGTCTTTAACTTCCAGTTCCAGGGGAATTCCGATGCCCTCTTCGACCTCCGCCGCATTGCACGAACACAGGTGCACAAACTACATTCACGCAGTATTTCATACACATACAAAATAAATAATAATTAAAAACTGGTTGGCAAAATTAATGTGTAACCTGGAGCATGTATGCCTGGATGGCTTTGTCTCATGAGAAAGTTTATGCAAAAAGGCTTGCTGAGGAGTTCTCTCCAGGATGCTGGTATTCCCTTATTTTCTCAGGAGACACTGTTCTCTCAGGAAGGTGTTTTATGGTGCTAACGCTATCCTGCTTATGTTCCTGGATTACTGTATTCTGGTACACTTTATTCTTCTTCAATTGTTCTATAGAATATTTCATCTTTGTGACTTACTTAATATAGTACAAAGCAGAGCTCTTCTGTGTCTTTTATTGCTTGTGGCATGGATTGTAGAAATAGAAAAAGCAAAGACTAAAAATGCCACATGGCCCCTGGTTCCTTTTTTCAGGTCCTGTGGCTGCCTTCTTAGTGACCTCAGTGTTGGGTACAGAGCTTAGTGGCAGATGAGTATTGCCTAGATTATACACAAGCTCTGGGTTCCATCCCAACGTACCACAAAGACAACTTCTTGGGGGCGGGCTGGAGAGATGATTCAACACTTAAGATTGTGGCTGTTCTACAGGAACCAGGTTTCGTTCCTAGTGCCCACATCAGTTAGCTCACAACTGCCGTAACTCCAATTCCAGTAATACTCCAGTTCCAGGGACAAGATGCCCTCTTCTGCACTGCACTACATGGGTACACAAACCTACAAGCAGAGAATATACTCATACACATGAAATACAAAATAAATACTGTAAAAATATCTTTGCAGGCATATTGCTGCCATGCCTTTGACTCTAGCACTGGAGAGGTGATTTCTGTGAGTTGAGCAGCCTCAAACTCACAGCAATTTCCCAGGCCAGCCAGAACTTACATCGTGAAGCCCTTATCTCAAATAAGGGAAAATAAAACAAAACCACTTAAATAGTTTTGTGGGCTTATTGCATTTTGGAGACAAAAATTGCATTATTTGAAAGACAACCATGTTTTTTAAAAAGTATTATCTTGGTTGGAAGAGGTGGTTGTTTTAAGCTGGGCATGGTGGCTTGCATGCATTTAATCCTAGACTTGGGAGACAGAGGCAGGCGTACTCTGTGGGTTGCACACCAGGCCAGCTGGTCTTCCAGAGCAATCTGCAGGAAGCTGTGGCTACAGGGAGACCTGTCTCAAAAAGACCAAAAAAAATTTTTTTTTGAATGGAGTGGGAAGCTGCATACTGCCTGCTCAGTTCTTTCTCAATTTCGACCAGTCCAAGATCCCAGCCAGGGGACGGCATCACCCACAGTGGCTTCATCTTTCCACCTCAAGTAACAGTAACCAAGATAAGTGCCCAGAAGTCCATGCCGGGTGATTCTAGATCCAGTCAAGTTGAATTAAGATTAGCCATCACAACTCCACCTCTTGTCAATTTGACACACAAAACACATCACTTTTAGGCTGTTACCTTCCACTCCTTATCTTTATAGTTTCATGAGCATTGTAAGGTAAAATACCATTTAGTCCAACTTTGAAAGTCCCCAAGATCTTCAACAATTCTAACACTATTTAAAAGTCCAAATGCCTTCTTAACTCTGAGCCCCTGCAAAATCCACACAAGTTACATTACCCCAATATGCAGGGGCACAGTGTAAACATTCCTATTCCAAATGGAAAAGATAAGGATGTGTCAAGGACCAAAAAGCAAGACCAAAATCCTGCAGCTCTGTATCTAGCTTCTGGGGTTCGTAATGTAATCTTGTAGGTTCAACAAGCTCTTGGGTAGCCACACCCCTGCAGCTCTGCCACCCTGGCAGCACATAGCCTTTCTCTTGGGCCAGCCCTCCTCCGTGCCTGCAGCTCTCCTTGGATCTCTGTCATCTTGGGGTCTCCACTGCAGTTTAAGGTTTCACCTTCACGGGCTCACAGTGACCTCTCAAGGCTTCCTCTCAGGGACCCAGACTGCCCCACACTGCCTAGTTTCAGTTGCTCTCAGAAACTGGAGTGAGACTCCATGGTCTCAGTCATCTTTCATATGTCCCGAACCAGACCCATGAGGACAACACTGCTGTTCAAGATTTGGCTTGGCCCTCTCGGACCAGTTGTGTTGACAGCAGTTCTTGTCCTCTGTAAAAACGAATTTTTCCTCAGAATTTTTTTTTTTTTTTTTTTTTTTTTGGTCTTTCGAGACCGGGTCTCCCCGTATAGCCCTCACGCTGGCCTGGAACTCGTCTGTAGACCACTGCGCCTTGAACTCTACAAAGATCCGCCTTGCTCTGCCTCCCAATGCTAGGATCAAAGGCGGGCATTTCCCACCAAGCCCCTCGAACCTCAGAACTGTTATGTCCCTTACTCCCTTTGATAAGTGGTTTCCTCCTCAGAGGCTTTCAACCATTAAAACATCATTTCATTGTTCCATCGACTTAGTGCTTGTGGTTCATCTTTTGTGACAGGATTTTTTTCTTTTTAGCTTTTAGAGAGGTTTGTATAATTAGGTAAGTCAGTGGCTGCCTCTGCTAGTTATTTCTGAATGTCCGTTTTCCTTTTATTTTCTATAATGATAGGACCCCCCCACACACCATTTTGCATCTGGGCACATGACCATATTCTTAGCTGTGAGCAGTGGTACAGGTCAGGAACCATAGCACCCATTCATCGAAATGACCATTATTCCCCCGTTATGCCTGTCTTAGCAGTAATAACTGCTTAAACATTTTTGTGGGGCTTGAGGTTCAGTGGTTAAGAGTACATGCTACATTTTTTTTTTTGGTGTTTTTTCGAGACAGGGTCTCCCTGTAGCCCCAGCTGTCCTGGAACTCACTCTGTAGACCAGGCTGGCCTTGAACTCACAAAGATCCGCCTGCCTCTGCCTCCCGAGTGCTAGGATTAAAGGTGTGCGCCACCACGCCCGGCTGTCTATTAACATTTTATACTTTCTTCAGTGTGTCTTATTTTTATGCTTTCCCCATCTTTTTGCTGGGGAATCTTATTGTTTTCATTATCAATTTGACATCTTTTATAATATCCTTTTGCTAATTTGATAAATTGCATCCCTCCTTTGTTGTCTGGCTTGATTTTTTTTTTTTTTTTTTTTTTTTTTTCTTTTTGAGACAGGGTCTCCCTATAGCCTCAACTGACTTGGAGCTCCATATGTAGCCCAGGCTAGCCTTGAACTCACAGAGATCTGCCTGCCTCTGCTGGGATAAAAGGCATGTGCCACTATACCCAGCTCTGGCGGGAATTTTTTAAATTATACTTTGTGTTTGTATGTGGAGGGGTGTGTACACACCACAAGACCTAACTCAGTTCGTGTGGCTTGGTAAGAGGTGCCTTTATCTAGAGGTTAAGAGCACAGACCGCTCTTGTAGAGGCCCTGGGTTCGATCCCCAGCACCCACATGGCGGGTGAGAATAGTCTTTAACTCCAGTTCTAGGGGAATCAGACACCCACTTCTGACCTCCGTGGCATTGCATGACACGGGTGCACAAACCTCCATGCAGACAGTACATTCATACACATACAAAAATAAAGTTAAATTTTTTATTAATTTTATTTCTGTATGTGTATGAATGTACTGTCTGCATGCAAGTTTGTGTACCCGTGTTGTACAATGCCGTGGAGGTCAGAAGAGGGTGTTGGATTCCCCTGGAACTGGAGTTCTCCTGGAATTGTTTAAAAAAAAAACAAAAATAAGTTAAAAAAAAAAAAAGAGTGCCTTCACCAGCTAAGCCACCTTACTGGCCCCAGTTATCGTCCTATTTAATTTTATGTAACTTTAGTTTTTTCCTAATCTGCTGTTAAAAACAGTGTTTCCTTATAAGTCATTTTACATGTGTAGGATAATTTTATAGAAAGAAAATTACCAGGTCAATAGGCATGTACATTTGTACTTTTAATAGCTCTTATCAAATTGCCTTCAATTTACACTCCTGTTCAAATATACAAATATTTAGACTTTTTCTGAGAACACTTTTTCTTTATTTGGAGAATCTCATTTAACTGAAACATGGTTTCTTTGGAGCATTTTGTTGTTGTTGCTTTTAAAACTCAAACTATTTTTTTGTTTTGTCTTTTTTGAGATGGGATCTCCCTGGAGCCCCAGCTGGGACTTGCTATGTAGACCAGGCTGAATTCACAAAGATCTGCCTGCCTCTGCTTCTGAAGTGCTGGGATTAAAGATGTGTGTCACCATGCCTGGCTAAATCTAATATTTAAAAACATTAGAAATAAAGCCTTTTATTGATATAATTTTATTTTTTAGGAAAATAAAGTTATTGATCACTCCATTTTTATTACTGAGGATTTTATTTTCATACATTCTGTGTTATGTATAGTCTAATAAATACCATTTTTATATAATTAGAAAATAGTGCATTTGATGGCATGATGGTGGCTCCTGTAGTTTCGGCTACTTAGGAGGATGAGGCAGTTGGATCACTTGACCAAGGAATTCTAGACCAGTATGGGCAACATAACCAGATCTCATTCTAAAACAAAGAAAAAAAAAAAGGAAAACTGAATATTCTACTTCAAAGCTTTTTAGATTTAAAAAAATAAATATGACTATACTATATGACTATGTTAAACACAATTTTAACTTTGTTTTTGTATTTTTGAGACAGGGTATCCCTTTAGTCCACCACCACACCCGACATAATTTAACTTTTTATTTATTTATTTTTTAATTTTTTTTTAATTTTTTTAAATTTCTGTATGTGTATGAATGTACTGTCTGCATGCAAGTGTGTGCACCCGTGTTGTGCAATGCCGCGGAGGTCAGAAGAGGGTGTCGGATTCCCCTGGAACTGGAGTTCTCCTGGAATTGGAGTTTCAGACGGTTCTCGGCCGCCATGTGGGTGCTGGGGATCGAACCTGGGTCCTCTGCAAGAGCGGTCGGCGCTCTTAACCGCTAGGCCATCTCTCCAGCCCCCTAATTTAACTTTTTAAAAAAACTCAGAAATCACTTTAAAATGTCATTATACTTCATGAGTTACCAAGACATTGTTTCTTTGTTATGGTAATGTACAGAAATATTATTTTAGTTACTAGAGTGTTAAGTATTTGAATACTGAATGACAAACTGACCATTATAGAGTCTACTGTGCTTTTCTTTTGGCATATTTAAGATTTCGCATGTAAAAAAAAAGATTTCACATGTGTATATACACACATATATTGATATTTGTGGATTATATGTGTATATAATTATATTTTTGAGCTGCCTTTAATCCCAGCACTCAGGAGGCAGAGGCAGGAAGATCTCTGTGAGTTCAAGGCCAGCCTGGTCTACAAAATGAGTTCCAGGACAGCTGGGGCTACAGGGATACCCTGTATCAAAAAAAATTATATTTTTGGCAGTGCTAGAGATTGAACCAGGACTCATGCATGTTAGGCAAAAGCCTTACTACTGAGCTATATTCCCAGCCTTTTTTATCTAATTATAAATTATTATTGTACTCTCAGGGATATTGAGAAGACCTAGACCTTCATCAGATCAATAATTATTTGATTTGTGAAGTAGCTAAGAAAACCAAAAATAGCTATGTGGGCCCTTGACCTTTCTTAGAATCACAAAAGAAGTTCACAGTTAACATTTTCACTAAATAAGACTAAAGCCTGATTAAAGAGCTATTAAATTATTATATACATTGCCTGGAGTTCATTCTCATTTGTAATATAAGTTTAAAAACTGAATATAAATGTGACTTTTGGTATATATCATTTTTATAGTGCAGAGAAGCATTTTAAAAGGACTCCAGACATAGAAAAGCAGATGTACTTCCCTCTTCAGAATTATCCAGTGAACAACATGGTAACAGGTAATATAAAATAAAAATTAGACTAAGCTCATCTAGGGAAGAAACAAGAGACTCATGTGCAGGACAAAGCTCTTATCCTTCAAATGCCTGGCAAGCAGAACCTCCCCTGTTACACATGGAGATATGAGAAATGTCATTCATTTGCATATGCATGGACCAAGCACAGGCTTAATATTTTCTGTGCTAAAACAATGGTCTTTAGGTAGGGTGGACACCTGGTCCTGCTTGTATAAGACAGTCCCAATTTATCCTATGGGTTCTACCATCGATTCTTATTTATTTATTTATTTATTTATTTATTTATTTATTTATTTTGGTCTTTTCAAGACAGGGTCTCTCTGTTGTAGTTCCCATTGTCCTGGAACTCATGATATAGACCAGGCTGGCCTGGAACTCACAGAGATCCATCTGCCTCTGCCTCCCAAGTGCTAGGATTAAAGGTGTGCACCACCACACCCCATTTAAAGATAGTTCTTAGCCACCACGTGGGTGCTGGGAATCGAACCCAGGTCCTCTGCAAGAGCAGTCAGTGCTTTTAACCGCTGAGCCATCTCTCCAGCCCCTCATTTATTTTTTTGTAGTGCTGGAGATGCAACCTGGGGCCTCATGCACACCTATCACCAGGCTTTACTCTTAAATATTAGAATTAGATAAATGATTCGGTCAGTCCCAGTCATAGTTTCCTTGGAAAATCTGATAAATATAATCCTCTTACCCTGGTCCACCACATATACATAGGTCTGTAAGACAATCTTTAAAGAGACTTAATAGATGCCTGAAGACTATTCACGGATTACCCTTTCCTTCATGAGTGCCCACATAAAGAGAAGACAACAAACCAAGGCTGAAATTGTTTTGGAGCCTGGCCTCCACAGCCCTAATCAGCTAGGCCCATTAAAGAGACAAAGTAGTAGGAAAAGCAGAGAAAGGAAAGGTATTCGGTGTGGGTATATGTCAAGAGGAAGTCTGTATTCAAGGTCCCAGCTAAGAGGTTTCCAATGCTGAGATAAAGGCCAAATCAGTTCAAATTAAAAGTAAAATTCCAGGAAATACGCTGTCTCAGGCGAATGCATGGCCCTTTGGGATGAAGGGCCATGAGAAAGCACGCATCTGGGAGGGGAGAAGGTCCTTTTATAGGCTAGGGGAGGGGAGATGGTGATGTGTTGGAACCGGTCAATTAGGCCAGGTCAGGGGCCTGAGGATGGGTCTCGGATTCAGAAGTCTCCTGGGAATCCAGAACTCCAGAATTCCATCTGGTGATTTTCCTGGCAACTGCAAGCTCCTGACCGGAAAAGAAGGGAGGGTCCTTCCAGTTTATGCCCTCTTGGCTTTTCATCCCAGTCCCTGACCTAAATACTAACGTGAGATTTAAAGAGAAGGTAAGAGCTAAGTAGTACTAGCGAGGTGTGACCCTGCGCATCATCACTGTCTCATCTCCAGTCTCTCCTGCAGGGTGGTCTGACAGAGTGTCAGAACTGTGTGAAATCTGATTTCAGAAGACAAGCTCTCCCTCAGGCTAGTACCAAAGCACTAGCCTTTTGCGTAGTGGATCCTGAGGAATTTCTAATTTCTTGGGGCCCATTTTTCAATGGTCTAATAGCCAGAAAGTCTCTTTAATCTTCATTTGGGGGCCAGGCGTGGTGGTGCACACCTTTAATCCCAGCATTTGGGAGGCAGAGGCAGACAGATCTCTGTAAGTTCGAGGCCAACCTGGTCTACATAGTGAGTTTCAGGCCAGCTGGGGCTACAAGGAGACCCTGTCTCAAAAAATAGACCAAAAAATGATAAAATATTTTCTTTGGGGCTAGAGAGATGTTTCAAATAACAGCACTGGGTACTCTTGCAGAGGCTAGAGTTTGATTTCTGGCACACATGGAGGCTGACAACCACCTCTAACTGCAGATTCTAGAATCTGATGTCTTCTGGTCTCTGTGGACGTTTGTGCGGTCATGCATTCAGGCAAAACACATACACATAAATACTTTTTAGATAGTAAAAAATAGAAAAATATCTTCAATCTTGGTTGCCATGGTGAGATTACAAAAGTTGAGATGGTGGAATTAAAGAAACCAGTTGAAAACTAATCACTAGTATCTAGTAGTTCTGAGTAAGGTGGCTAAGCTACTTAGTTTGACCTGGGTAGGATTCAGTGAGGCCATTGATAACAATGAAAAAAATTTTAAATATGTTTTTAAAATGTAGTACTGGCCAGGCATGATGGCACATATCTCTAAACCCTGGCACTTGGGAGGCAAAGGTAGGTAGATCTCAGTGATAATAGAGGCTAGCCTGGTCTAGTCTATGTAGCTGAATTCCAAGCAGCTGAGGCTAGATTTTCTCTGAGGGAGAGACCCTGTCTCAAAAATCAAACCAACCAACCAAAAACAAAACAAAAAGCAATGTTGAAAATATAAGTATTATTATTAGTGTTGGGGATTGAACCCAAGACCTTGAGTGTGCTAAGTGTTGGAATCCAGGTGGACTGCTACTTGGATCACACCCACTGTCAAGCAGCATTTTTCTTACAGCCTCATACTGAAACCCTATCTGAATCTGTGACTCAGTAGCAGATGCCCCAGGGACGTGGATTAGAAGATGGCAGGTGCCGTACTCACTTCCCCTGGAGGTTTACAACCTCAGGAGTCACAGGGCTACCTGTAAAATTGGTTCTCCTTAGCTAGATGGCTCCTCCTCTCTCCACATCCTCAGAGTTGCACTTTCCTTTCTGGCAACGCAAAACCCTCCCTCCCACTCCCCTGCCAACAGCTGACTGCAGGTTCTTAGTGCTTCTACTCACCAACCAACCATATGACATGAAACCTGTCCCCTGCCTGCAGGCAGACCACCTCTAGTCTTAGTTCCTGGCAAGGAGGTGGCGGGGGGGGGGGGGGAGATTACCTGTGGAAAATGAACGGACTCACAGAGAGCAAGGTCTGGGAGAATGTAAGATTTAAAAACAGAGATGGCCTAGCGGTTAAGAGCACCGACTGCTCTTACAGAGGACCCGGGTTCGATCCCCAGCACCCACATGGCGGCTGAGAACCGTCTGAAGCTCCAATTCCAGGAGAACTCCAGCTCCAGGGGAATCCGAGACCCTCTTCTGACCTCCGCGGCGTTGCACGACACGGGTGCACAAACTTGCATGCAGACAGTACATTCATACACATACAGAAATAAATAAAATTAATAAAAAAAAAACATAATGTTAGAATCTAGCTGGTTCTCACACAGTACTTTGCAGAGCTCTCTCCCTCTCATACATACTGACAGGCACCCTACTGAGATGCTCTAGCTAACAGATTTCCCCATCTCCCATCAGGAAGTTTAATCAAAAGAACGTATTGGTCACATATTATACTCCCTATCTTCTTCCTGGCCTCCTGCCTGGGAATAAGAGAATCTAGCTTCAAGCTGTGAAACCTCTTCCATCCTCAAAAAGCTATAAAAAGAGATCCCACTTCTACCAAATGAGCTCTGATCCCTCTCTTCAGCGACCCCACTACACTGTCTCTTATGCTGGGGATCTGAACTTTCCTCAGAGCCCCTCCCATGCTGCTGTCTGTTTGTACATACCATTAATAATTTTTCCAATAAATTCCTTACTCCCCAGTAGTCTCAGTGTCCTTGAACCTATATTCCCCAAACCTTTCACTACAAGAGTTATTAACAGGATAGGCAAACTTACAGACGTAAAGACCTGAGGCAGAGTGTGTGTGTGTGGGGGGTCTCTTCTTACAGGTCTCAGAAGAAAGGGGAGGTTTCATGTCATATGGTTGGTTGGTGAGTAGAAGCACTAAGTATTATTATTTAGTGTTGGGGATTGAACCCAAGACCTTGAGTGTGCTAAGTGTTGGAATCCAGGTGGACTGCTACTTGGATCACACCCACTGTCAAGCAGCATTTTTCTTACAGCCTCATACTGAAACCCTATCTGAATCTGTGACTCAGTAGCAGATGCCCCAGGGACGTGGATTAGAAGATGGCAGGTGCCGTACTCACTTCCCCCGGAGGTTTACAACCTCAGGAGTCACAGGGCTACCTGTAAAATGGGTTCTCCTTAGCTAGATGGCTCCTCCTCTCTCCACATCCTCAGAGTTGCACTTTCCTTTCTGGCAACGCAAAACCCTCCCTCCCACTCCCCTGCCAACAGCTGACTGCAGGTTCTTAGTGGCTCAGGGTCCCTCTTGAACCTCAAACCTGCAACATTTTACTAAGCACATACTATATCACTGAGTTATATCCTCAGCCTACAACATTTTTTTTTTTTTTGGTCTTTTCGAGACAGGGTCTCTCTGTAGACCAGGCTGGCCTTAAACTCACAAAGATCCGCCTGCCTCTGCCTCTGCCTCCCAGGTGCTAGGATTAAAGGTGTGTGCCACCACACCCTGTAGCCTGCAACATTTTTAAAATATAATTTTAATCCATGGTAATCTGTTGTTATTATTGATAGAACTAAAGTAAAATTTTCTGATGAATTGAATATTTAATGCCTTCACCTTTCTGTGTTATTTTAATAGTACTTTATTAGAAGAAAGGATCATTTTCTAGAGAAAATTTACTTGTCTTTAATTTTGATGTGAAACAACACCTACTTCCATTTTAACTTTTTTCTTAATGTATATGTTTTATTGAATTCTTGTGCATTTCATACAATATATCTCAATCATATGTAGATCCTCTCCCCTATCCATACCAAGTCAAACAAAACCAAAGTTTATTCAAATGGGAAAATTTTATTAGAGTTTAAAAGAAAACCCCTGGCAGGCAAGCTGTAAATCTCAGCAGCTGCCCAGATGGGGAGAATGGAGAAGAGAAGGGAAAAGGGCAAGAGTTAGGCTGGCATGGAGATTGCTGGTAGTTTACAGTCCTTGAGTCACACGTGACCACATTCCACACGCTGTTCTTCTCTCCCTGCAAGCTTCAAGGCTGTCCCCTGCCTGCAGGCAGACCACCTCTAGTCTTAGTTCCTGGCAAGGAGGTGGGGGGGGGGAGATTACCTGTGGAAAATGAACGGACTCACAGAGAGCAAGGTCTGGGAGAATAGACTCTCCCTTTATTCATGCCAGAAGTGTGCTTATGTACCAAAAGTTACTATGTTCTGGGCAAGGAAGTGGAAGGCAGGTGGAAGGGAGGGGCAAGCCACCTTGGCTCTAATCAGGGGGCTGCAGAGCTCCTGTTTGTGCAACAGGTAAACTAGATGTGACAGTTTTGCTCAATGCCTCAAGGGAAGGGGCTATCTGGTTCTGGAACTTTGCAGAGATAGGCGAGACAAGAAAACATTGTAATATCCTGAACCTTCTGGAGCTACAGATAATTCACAGAGACAACTGAATGCCCTCAGAGATGTCAGATAACTCTTGGAGGTTTTACAGGACAGGTCTTACAAGTTCTTGCCTCAAGCCAGGCAAAGTTTCATTCCTACAGGAGATGAGTGGCTGTGTGGCACATAGTGGCAGGCAGCTGCATGGTGGGGAGAAAGGTGTTAGAGAAAAAGTAAGGAAACCCAAGTACCAGAAGAAGCATACTTAGGTTCTGGCCAACATTCAAAAGAAAGGGATAGAGAAGAGAAAAGGAAAAACTCAGGACTTGGAAAAGTGGGTGGACCCAGCCAAATCTCAGGGCAGTGTGGTTATAGGGACTACCACTTCCCTTTTTATTGTGTCCACCTACTTGCACAGGGAGAAATCCTTTCTTGGAAAATACCAACTTCTGGTGATTAGGCATTAAGTGAAGGAGCATTCTAATTTAGACTGTAGTATAAATTTTTGATATTGTCACCATCCTGGCAGGAATGGAGAGATTGACAGCTTGTCAGATCACCTTGCTTGAGAGAATGGAGCCTGGACCGTGAAGATGAGTGGGCCTACACCTTAATGATACTGCTTAGTTCATGCTCTCTCTCCAGACCTCAACCTCATGTCAGGACCTCAAAGATGGACTGGGGGCAGTGGGGAGGGTAGTGGCCCATGTCACTGGACCTCTTTGTTTTTCTTCCTAATGTGTTCACATTGAACAAATCACATTTATCTGCTTTTTCTATTTTTTGTCTCTTTAATTGGTCTATTGAGGGCAGGTGGCCCACCCTGGTCTGTTAGGACTCTTCCAGCCCAGGCTCTGAACCTACCAACTATGGTAACATCACTATAGTTTGACTATGTCTTTCTCAAAATAGGTTAAATCAGTGACTTAAGTTTCTGAAAACAGAATTGAGGCCTCTAGTTTAGAAAGCACAAGCTTGAGCTTTGCCCCAGAACAGGCTCTTGGTTTGGGCACTGCTGGCATTTTATGACAAGTCATTCTCTGGGCAGAGATGGACAGTGTCTGTTTTGTGCACTGTTGTAAGATGTTTAGCTGGGACTCTGGCTTCTTCTCACTGAGTGCCAGTCATATGACTTCTCCCCCCCCCCCAGCTCCAGTGTCATAAACAAAAGTGTCTCTAGACCTTGTCAAATGGCCTTTAAAATATTACAAGGTTTTTTTTTGGGGGGGGGGGTTATGGCTTCTGACTGTCATTAACTCCCCTCTGTTTTATATCACTTGTTATCAACTATATTAAAAATTCTAATTCATAAGTTACATTTGTGATTAATAAAACAATTATTGAGAATTATAAGTATTTTACTGGCAAAAATATCCAAATCAAAGGATTCTGATACATTAGGAACCCAACATACACACTATTTAGTTATCTATTGGTATGTATCAAATCTTTCCAAGAACTCACAACTTAAAATAGTGATCATATAGATGTCATGGTGGCTCTTGCCTGTAAATACCATTTAGGAAACTGCAAGAGAATTACTGTGATTTGTAGTCTGGGATATATAGTGAGTTGCAGGCCATCTTGAATACAGTGTGAGATCCTAGATCAAAAAAATAAATAGAGCCAGGAGTGGTGTCATGCCTTTAATCCCAGCACTTGGGAGGCAGAGGCAGGTGGATCTCTGTGAGCTCAAGGGCAGCATGGTCTACATAGTGAGTTCAGGTCAGCTGGGGCTGCATGGAGACCCTGTCTCAAAAAGACCAAAGAAGGAAGGAAGGGAGGGGGGGAAAGAAAGAGAAGAAAAATGTATCAGGACAAAACAACAATGAACATGTATTATTTTATGGTTTCAGAGAGTTAGAGTCAGGAGTCCTTATTCAGAGTCTCATAAGTTTTTAGTCATTATCAGCAAGGCTACAATCATCCTAAGGCACAACTGGGAATGGACAGTCCACATCAAAGCTCACTCATGTGGTTGTTACCAGGTCTTGAGTTCTTGCTCGGTTTTGGACAAATATTCCACACCACATGGACCTTTTCATAAGTTGTTCAGAGCACAGCAGTTTCTCTCTGAGTGAGAGATCCACAGGTGAGCAGCAGGATACCCAGGACAGAGCTAGTCTTTATTTTTTTTTCTCAGAAATGACATACCATTAATTCTGTCATGTGTTGTTGTTTATATATTAACTTATGTATAAAGTAATCAGAAACTGTGGGGTCTGGAGAGATGGCTCAGCAGTTAAGAGCACCAACTGCTCTTGTAGAGGACCCAGGTTCGATTCCCAGCGCCCACATGGTGGCTAAAAACCACCTTTAAGTCAGGCATGGTGGCAAATGCCTTTGATCCTAGCAAGGCAGAGGCATGTGAGTTCAAGGCCAGCCTGGTCTACAGAGTAAGTTCCAGGCCAGCTGGGACTATAGGGAGACCCTGTCTCAAAAAGACAAAAAAAAAAAAAAAAAGAATCTTTTCACAAGTTTGTGAATACCAGGAGGTGAAGGTCACTCATTCAGGGCCTTCTGGAGATTAGTATCAACATAAGTAACACAGCTCTCACAAAGGGGTTAAGAAATTACAGCTGGGTATGGTGGTGCACACTTTTAATCCTAGCACTTGGGAGGCAGAGGTAGAAGATCTCTGTGAGTTCAAGGCCAGCTTGGTCTACAGAACAAGCTCCAGGCCAGCTGGGACTAAATGGAGACCCTGTCTCAAAAATACAAAAAAAAAAAAAAAAAAGAAATTGTTTATTTTGGAGCCAAATATAAGTGACCAAGCAAAATACTCATATACATAAAATAAAAATAAAAATTTTAATAGCTAATAAAGTAAAATTTAAATTAAAATATTTAAAGAATAATTTTATGACTGCATTTATAATTTTTTTAAATTTATTTTATTTTTATTTTTTTTGTTTTTTATTTTTTTATAATTTTAAAATCATGAGTTTATTATTTATGACTAAAAACTATAGGTATAAATATTCTGTTGCCATTGATGGTAGTTCTGTTCTAAATTTAATCATAGTTGGGCTGTATTTACTTTTAAATTAGATTTAAATTTTAGTATAAATCACAAACATTTGCATTACCTAATAATATAATCATTCAAATGTAAACAGTTGCTATTAAGTTAATGTTTAAAATCATGGTGTCCTTAAGATCACTAAATTGGGCGGGGTTTCTTTTTTGATATTCATATCTATTTCAGATTATTAATGACATCAAAATTACACCCATAACTTCTATTGACTGAGCAATAGTATTGATTTTACCATTAACTTTTCACTAACAAATATTATCCCAATATAATCAGTGCTTGGAAGTGTTGTTTGCTCAAATAGAGAAGATGGGCTGGTTGTGCTGTTAGTAAACAGTTGGAGAGATACTATAGTCTGAGCCAGTTATTCCCTGTCAGCCACTATTCCAGCCCCAGTAATTTCTCAGTAATCAAAGTAGTTTATCAAGTATCTATGCTTTTCAAAAGCAGTTAGGACATAGCCAGGTGTGGTTGCTCATGCCTACTGTCCTAGCACTTAGGAGGCTGAGGTAAGAGAATTGCTGAAAGTTCAATGCCAGCCTGGGCTACAAGTGAGTTTGAGATCAGCCTTGGTGCTTGAGTATAACATGTGAAACCCTATCTCAACCCCCCCCACACACAAAAACCAGGAGTAGAGGTGGGTAGAAGAGAGGACACAGACAATGTCCAGAGTACAAGGTACAATGATAAATTTGCATGAAAGTATCATAATAAAACTCATTGTTTTGTAAACTAAAAAATATTTAGGTGTTGAGAGCTGGGGATGTGCAGCTCAGTTGGTCGTGTGCTTACCTAGCATGGACAAAGGCCTAGGTTCAGTACCCAGCACTGCATAAGTGGGATGTGGGAGCGGGTTTATAAAAAAGTACTTGGAAGGCATAGGCGAGAGGATCAGGAGTTTAAGATCATCCTTGACCTCACATTAAGTTTGAGGCCAACTTGTCTCAACAAATAAGTAACAATTTTTTTAATTAAAAAAAAAAGGTAGTAGAAGATTATGGGGAGGAGGAATAGGTTTCCCACCGATTACCAGATGTCAGGAATCTTCTCAATGGAATTATTTCTTTTTAGTTCTTTTTTTAAAAAATGTTCTCTAAAATTTTTAATAAACATACTGAAAATCAAATAGTATGATAGACTTTCAAATGTGTATACTTCTTATCTTACAGGTTATATATCGATCAATGCCATGGAGAAATTCCTTGGGGAGTTACATGACTTCATTCCTGGGAGCTCAGGATATTTGGCTTATCATGTTCAAAATGAAATTAACATGTCTGCTATAAAAAGCAAATTAAGAAAGAAACTAAGTTAAATTGTACTTGTAACTGGGCAATTATTTTCTATAAAATATTATGAAGTATGTATATAACTTAAGTGCATAGTATACATTTAAATGGGATAATTCTTTTCTTGCTTAGCACATGTCCTTAGGAAACTCAGAATCATTTGGCTCTCTCTTTTGACATTAGAGTAGTGAAATTTGTGACATATTTACAAATTCTGAGTGCATAGAGAGTTGTCATTGAAACATACTTAAAAGAATTCTCTGTCAAATGCTTTTTATTTTGATTTTAATATTTTTTTTCTGAGTTCCATATTCTAAATGCTACTTTGTGATTCTGGTCATGTTATTTTGATTTTAAGAATTAGAATACTATACTTGAGCTCTAAATTTCTGTTTCTGACATGAAACACAGCAAAGTGCTTTAAAGTTACTGTGAGGGAAACAGAATGACTGTAACCTAACTTCTGTTTTTTGTGAGGAAATTAAGACTGTGAGAGGGAGGCTGTCTTTCAAGAGTGACCAAAGGAGGCTCAACCCCAACTGGAAGATGACCTTCTTGGTTATCTGTGCTAGTATTCTGTGGTTTCCTACGTGGCATATGGTAGAGCCTCTGTCAGTACTCCTCTGTTCTTTTTGAGACAAGGTCTTGTGTTTCCTAGGCTGGCCTCTAACTCCTGGGCTCAAGAATCCTACTGCTTCAGCACCCCAAATAAACTGAAACTATAGGTGTGTGCCTCTGTACCCAGCTAGTCTGTATCCTTTAAATCTAGAGATATGGTGATCTCAACAGTTTAATTTTACTGGGCTTGGTGGTGCAGATGTAATCGCAGCTCCTTGGGTGACTGACTGAGGAGGATAGAAAGCTTGAAAGGCCAGCCTGGGTGACTCAGTAAGACCCTGCGTCAAAAAGTCAAAAGAGGGCTTGTAGGAACTGTGAAATAGTGACTTTAAAAATGTGTTTGGGGGGCTGGAGAGATGGCCTAGTTGTTAAGAGCGCTGACCACTCTTGCAGAGGACCTGGGTGCGATCCCCAGCACCCACATGATTGCTGAGAACCGTCTTTAACTCCAGTTCCAGGGGAATCCGATGCCCTCTTCTGACCTCCGCAGCATTGCACGACACAGGTGCACAAACCTACATGCAGACAGTATATTCATACACATACAAAAATAAATAAATAATTAAAAAATGTGTTTGGTAAATTAATGTGTAACCTGGAGCATGTATGCCTGGATGGCTTTGTCTCATGAGAAAGTTTATGCAAAAAGGCTTGCTGAGGAGTTCTCTCCAGGATGCTGGTATTCCCTTATTTTCTCAGGAGACACTGTTCTCTCAGGAAGGTGTTTTATGGTGCTAACGCTATCCTGCTTATGTTTCCCTGAATTACTGTATTCTGGCCACTTTATTCTTATTCATTGTTCTATAGATATTCATCTGTGACTCTAATGAATATAGTACAAAAGCAGAGCTCTCTGTGTCTTTATTGCTTGTGCATGGATGTAGAAATAGAAATAAAGCAAAGACTAAAACTGCACAGGCCTCCTGGTTCCTTTTTTCAGGTCCTGTGGCTGCCTTCTTAGTGACCTCAGTGTTGGGTACAGAGCTTAGTGGCAGAGTACTTGCCTAGATTATACAAGCTCCTGGGTTCAATCCCAAGTACCACAAAGACAACTTCTTGGGGGCTGGAGAGATGATTCAACACTTAAGATTGTGGCTGTTCTACAGGAACCAGGTTTCGTTCCTAGTGCCCACATCAGTTAGCTCACAACTGCCTGTAACTCCAGCTCTAGGTGATCGGTTGCTGTCTTCTGGCCTCCACAGGCATCAGACATGCTTGTGGTACACATGTATACAAGCAGGAAAATACTCATACACATGAAATAAAAATAAATCTTGTAAACAATATTCTTTGCCAGGCATATTGCTGCCATGCCTTTGACTCTAGCACTGGAGAGGTGATTTCTGTGAGTTTGAGGCCAGCCTCAAACTCACAGCAAGTTCCAGGCCAGCCAGAACTACATAGTGAGCCCTTATCTCAAATAAGAAAATAAAACAAAACCACTTAAATAGTTTTGTGGGCTTATTGCATTTTGGAGACAAAAATTGCATTATTTTTGAAGATACCATGTTTTTAAAAGTATTATTCTTGGTTGGAAGAAGGTGGTTTTAGCTGGGCATGGTGGTGCATGCCTTTAATCCTAGCACTTGGGAGGCAGAAGCAGGCGTATCTCTGTGAGTTCAAAGCCAGCCTGGTCTACAGAGCAAGCTGCAGGACAGCTGGGGCTACAGGGAGACCTGTCTCAAAAAGACCAAAAAAATTTTTTTGAAGGAGTGGGAGCTGCATACTGCTGCTCAGTTCCTTTCTCCATTTAGACAGTCCAAGATCCCAGCCAGGGGACGGCATCACCCACAGTGGCTTCATCTTTCCACCTCAAGTAACAGTAACCAAGATAAGTGCCCAGAAGTCCATTTCTGGGTGATTCTGGCTCCTGTCAAGTTGACAGTACTAGCCATCACAACTCCACTCTTTGTCCACTTGACACCAAAACACATCACTTTTAGGCTGTTACCTTCCACTCCTTATCTTTATAGTTTCATGAGCATTGTAAGGTAAAATACATTCAGTCCAACTTTGAAAGTCCCCAAGATCTTCAACAATTCTAACACTTTAGAAGTCCAAAGCCTCTTAACTCTGAGCACCTGCAAAATCAAACACAAGTTACATACTCCCAATATGCAGTGGCACAGAGTAAACATTCCTATTCCAAATGGAAAAGATAAGGATGTGTCAAGGACCAAAAAGCAAGACCAAAATCCTGCAGCTCTGTATCTAGCTTCTGGGGTTCGTAATGTAATCTTGTAGGTTCAACAAGCTCTTGGGTAGCCACACCCCTGCAGCTCTGCCACCTGCAGCACACAGCCTTTCTCTTGGGCCAGCCCTCCTCCGTGCCTGCAGCTCTCCTTGGATCTCTGTCATCTTGGGGTCTCCACTGCAGTTTAAGGTTTCACCTTCACGGGCTCACAGTGACCTCTCAAGGCTTCCTCTCAGGGACCCAGACTGCCCCACACTGCCTAGTTTCAGTTGCTCTCAGAAACTGGAGTGAGACTCCATGGTCTCAGTCATCTTTCATATGTCCCGAACCAGACCCATGAGGACAACACTGCTGTTCAAGATTTGGCTTGGCCCTCTCGGACCACGGCTGTGTTGACAGCACTGTTTCTTGTCCTCTTGTAAAAACGATTTCTTTACCTTCAGAATTTTTTTTTTTTTTTTTTTTTTTTTTTTTTCGAGACAGGGTCTCCCCGTAGCCCCAGCTGGCCTGGAACTCGCTCTGTAGACCAGGCTGGCCTTGAACTCACAAAGATCCGCCTGCCTCTGCCTCCCAAGTGCTTAGGATCAAAGGCGTGCACCACCAAGCCCTGCTAACCTTCAGAACTTTTATTTCCATACTCCTTTGCAAGTTTTTTTCCTCAGATGCTTTCAACCATTAAACCATCATTTCTTGTACCATTCGACTTAGTGTGTGGTTCATCTTTTGTGACCGGATTATTTTTCTTTTTAGCTTTTAGAGAGGTTTGTATAATTAGGTAAGTCAGTGGCTGCCTCTGCTAGTTATTTCTGAATGTCCGTTTTCCTTTTATTTTCTATAATGATAGGACCCCCCCACACACCATTTTGCATCTGGGCACATGACCATATTCTTAGCTGTGAGCAGTGGTACAGGTCAGGAACCATAGCACCCATTCATCGAAATGACCATTATTCCCCCGTTATGCCTGTCTTAGCAGTAATAACTGCTTAAACATTTTTGTGGGGCTTGAGGTTCAGTGGTTAGAGTACATGCTCAGCATAGGGAAGATCCTGGGCTCAATCCCCATTATCTTTCTGGCTCTGTGTGATGTGTCTTACAAACTGAATATCACATACAAAAACTAGGCAGGCAGATACTGTAATCCCGGCACTTGGGAGGCTGATGCAGGAGGATCCAGAGTTCAGGGTTAGCCTAAGAGCTGAGATACATAGTACCAGGAGAGAGAGAGAGAGAGAGAGAGATCCAAAGATAATTGCCAGTAAGTGATCAGGAATAATTAATCTCTGAAGGAACACCTAGGTCCATGAATTTATAAATTTTTATTGGACAAAAATAATTCCCAGAAATTCTGTTGAACATAAAATCCTGTTTAGTGGGCTGGAGAGATTGCCTAGCAGTTAAGAGCGCCGATCGCTCTTGCAGAGGACCTGGGTTCGATCCCCAGCACCCACATGGCAGCTGAGAACTGTCTGTAACTTCAACTCCAGGAGAACTCCAGTTCCAGGGGAATCCGATGCCCTCTTCTGACCTCCACAGCATTGCACGACACGGATACACAGACCCTACATGCAGACAGTACATTCATACACATAAATTAAAAAAAAAAAAATCCTGTTTACTGCAGGTGACCTCCCTGAAGTAGTCAAACGGATGGCCTAGCGGCCTGGTGCCTTAGCTGTTACCTTGCCACTACTAGATCCAGGAGAAAACATCTGAAGTTATTAAAATGTACCTAGAACAGTTTTGTTTACCTTGTGTTCCCGGTAATGCCAAGTCCAGTGTGCTGCTAAGCGAAACTCGGACTTGTGCCCCTTGTGTTATGAGGGTACACACCTCAGCGGTGCGGTAAAGCATGACTGAAAGCCGGGAGCCGCACAGTCTTGGTTAGGTTCCTACTCTGGCACTTAACTTAGTTTGTGATCTTGTATCAGTGACTTGGCCTTCCTGTGGCTGCTGCTGATGAATGGGGATCGTGGTGCTAAAATGACAGGCAGATCCGAGGATTCCATGAGCTATAGCAGGAAGTGCAAGGATGACGCCTGACACTAAGTGCTACTGAGAAGCCTTATTACTGATGTTACTAGCATGTTTGGTCTCAAGAAGGTGATGGTGATGGGTGATGTCGACTAGTCCTTTGAAAACAAATTGGGGTCTGGAGAGATGGCTCCGCAGGTAAGAGCACTAGCTACTCTTGGAGAGGACTCAGGTTCAATTCCCAGCACCTACATGACAGCTGACAACGATCCTTAACTCCAATTCCAGGGGATCTGCCACCCTCTTCTGATGTCCATGGGCATTTTACAACATTTGTGCATTTACGTGCATGCAGACAATACACTCATATACACAAAAATAAAAACCCTGAAATTGTAATTAGTGAGCATAAGGAAGTTAGTACTATTAAGACACAGAATTCTTTTAATTTTTTCAGATTAGATGAGAAAGTATCTGGAGATAACATGTTTATGTAAATCTATGGTATTAGCTGAAGCTTTGAATAGAAAGCTTGACAGAATCAACTATTTGGGTTTTTTTTTTTTTTTCATTCAACAGCATCAATGCAAAACTTCTCATTTCTTAGGGGAAAACTATTTCTTTCTAGACAGGCAGAGTGACACATGCATTTAGAAGTCAGAGGCAGGTGGATCTCTTGTGAGTTCAAGTCCAGTCTGGTCTACATAGCAAGTTCCAGGTCAACCAGGGCTACATGGTGAGACCCAATTTTTTTTGTCTGTCTCAAATTATTTTTTCCTTTCTTTAGGGAAAGATCTGTAGGCAAAATGTTAATTATGAATTTGTGTATGTGTGTTGTATGTACGTGTGTGTGCTTGTTTGTGCTCCTGTGCTCCGGCAGAGGTCAGAGGAGAATGCCAGGTGTCTAGCTCTCTCATTCTCCGTCCTGTTCCCTTCAGACAGGATTGCCCTGAATCTGGAGCTAGGCCTGCAGCTAGCACTGCCGGCAGTCTGGTCATGCTGTCTCTGCCCTCCACATCCTGGGGACAGGTACACGTGGCCATACTTTTATGTGGGTACCAGGGATCTGAAACCAGATGCTTGTATAACAAGCACTCCTACTACTGAGCCACCTCTCTAGGCTCAGGAGATATATTAATAATTTACCCTAAATATATAATTATCTTAAAGGTAAATACACTTAATATTTCAATACTGCTCCCTAAATGTATTATTATCTTAAAGGTTGATACACTAAATATCTCAATACTGCTGACTACAGTATTGGTTTTCCTTTTTGCAGTACAGACTTTAAAACCATAATTTATAAAAATATGAGGTGGGGTCAGTGAGATGGCTCAGCAGGTAAAGGCGCTTGCTGCCAAGTCTGAGAACTCAAGTTCAGTCTCTAGCACCCACATGCTGACACAGATTCATACATGAAAATATACAAAATAAATAAAATGTAAAAAAAAAATGAGGATGTCACCAGGCATAGTGACACACACTTGTGACCACAACAGTAGGGAGACCCACACAGGAGAAAGGAGAGTGTGAGGCTAGCCTGAGCTATGCAGCTCAAAACAAACAAAAACCCCAATCTACTAAGCAATGGACGACAACAATAACAACCCCTAGGGGCTTGGAATAGAGCTCAATGTGCTTGCCTAGCATGTGCAAGACCCTGGGTTTGATCCCCAACACTGGAAAAAAACATTGGGGGAATGAATTCCCGTTAAAATTGTAGACTAGAAGCTGCCTCTTTGTGACCCAGTGAAGAAGAGTCAGAACAAGAAAAGAAAAAAAAAAATGAATCTATTCCAAGAAGAGAAAGAGAAGATCTTCAGAAAGTCATACAGGATACTGAAAAGTGTGGGGAAAAGATGGCAGAGCAGCCAGGTGACAAGGAAGCCAAGTGGAACAGGACCGTCCTTGTGGTAGAAGACATGCATCTCCTAAAAAGTAATCCAGGTAGCCCTGGGAAAAAGAAACTGAAAGAGGCTAGCCAGGGCTATATAGTGAGACCTTTCCCACCTCCTCCTCTTCCTCCTCCACCTCCTCCTTCATCATCATCACCATCATCATCACCATCATCATCACCACCATCATCATCATCATCACCATCACCATCATCATCACCATCATCATCACCATCATCATCATCACCATCATCACCATCATCACCATCATCATCATCACCATCATCATCATCATCACCATCATCATCACCATCATCACCACCACCATCATCATCATCACCATCACCATCATCATCACCATCATCATCATCATCACCATCATCATCATCATCATCATTATCATCATTACCATCATCATCATCACCATCATCATTCACCATCATCATCACCATCATCACCATCATCATCATCATCATCACCATCATCACCATCATCATCATCATCATCATCCTGCCCTTAGGGCAAGCCCAGCACTCACAAGCCTTAAAACTCAACTGTGAGACCAATTTCTCTGGCAGACAGGTCAGCAATGAGGTAGTCCCATCTGCCATTCTGTGTGATTTGTAGTGGAGAGCTGATGCCATCCTGAAAGAGAATCTAGTACCTGAAATTTGGGAACCACAGACAGGGAGTCTGCATTCAATCTTTCACAGCGTAGGAGGCAGTTGTGAGGGGCAGGAGGCTCAGGTCAGGCAGTGAAGTACCCCGGGAAAGGCAGCCTGTGCTTGGTGGCTGGGAGCAGCAGATCTCATCAACTGAGAGGGCTGGGCTCAGTGACCTGACTGACCATCAGGTCAACAAATGGACCAACCAATGGAGCTACCTACTTAGTGTGCACTGCTGTAGAGCCTGACACCCACATCTACGTCCGTGCAGCCCAGTTATTAAATATTTAGGAGGTCTTGAAAGTATGAAGAAAAAAATCCTCGCCCCACCTGTATGATCTCAGGGCTGTGACTGCTTCTCATTCTTAACATACTAGGAAAACACCCTCCAGCTGGAAAATTAGCCACCCCTCCCTAGAGTATTTGGGGGAGTCAGAGAATCTGCCCAGCCCACAGACTGCAACACTAAGTACGGCCAGCAGAGGGCACTAGTACACAGGTGAAGTATTAACTAAAAGCCCTGGTGACAGTGGACTCTTGTCAGGACAGACTCAGACAAGGGTTTCAAGTGCAGCTGGCCCTCCTTTCTCCCTTTGCATGTGACTGACAGTCTCCAATTTTTAATTATTTTAAAATATTGTACAGGTATATATTGTATACAATATACAATATATATTGAACATATGACCCCACCCTCCTACCCTCCCCTCTTCCCCTCTCATTAATCCCCTTTGTTCTCCTAGAGAAGTTCACTTTCATTAAATATGTACATAGATTATTTTATGTGATTTTATAAAATCTAGGAACCACAAATGAGAAAAAAATGTGATGTGTCTTTCTGAGACTGGATAATATGATTATCTTGTTGCATCCATTTTCTTCCCACACATAAAACTTCATCTACAGCTGAAAAAATTCCATCATATATATGTGTATATATATATATATATATATATATATGATAGAATATATACATGTATATCTTCCTTATCCGTCCCTCTGTTGTGGATACTTAGGTTGGTTTCATAACTTAGCTTTTGTAAAATCTGTTTGTGGTGGTTTGAATGAAACATGTCCCCCAGAGACTCCAAGTGTCAAATACTTGGCCCAGTTGCTGATGGTGCTGTCTGGGGAGAGTTGAGTGGCCCTACTGGAGGGGGCATGCCACTAGGGGTGGGCTTGAGAAAACCTGCGCCAAAAGCACCTCACTGGGTAATTATTTTTCACTTGAAGTACAAATTTGACAACATCCTGATCATTTAAAAGTGAATTTTTTTCATAAAGATTTTTCTCCTGCACCATCCTGTATATACATCATTTATATATGTATGAAGTAATATTTAGTCACAAAAATATATTTCTGAGCCGGGTGTGGTGGCACACGCCTTTAATCCTAGCACTTGGGAGGCAGAGACAGGTGGATCTTTGTGAGTTCAAGGCCAGCCTGGTCTACAAGGTGAGTTCCAGGACAGCTGGGGCTACAGGGAGACCCTGTCTCGAAAAGACCAAAAAAAAAATAAAAAAACAAAAATATATTTCTGAATAACCTAAAAGTTAAGATATTAAATCTGATGCTGAAACTTTCTTTCGTTCAGTCATTAATCTTTTTGTATTTAAAACCTAAAATTTGTTAAGTTGTGTGTAACTTTTAAGAAATAATTGTTGATGTAGATTTGGTTTGTGTGTATTGTTGCGTTGCTGGACCACTGGGAGAAAAGAGTACATAGCCTCCCGGTTCCAATTAGCTAAATTAGGTTTTAATTTGACTGACCAGGACTGTACTCAGGTCAGGATTTGTAAGGTACAGCCCAACTCAGAAGTAGGTTAGGCTTATACAAATGCCATATCCTGGTGAAATTTTTTGAGAAATACCAGTCAGACAATAAAAACCTCTGTTCCTGCCTGCTGCAGGATTGCAAAGACTAAGACAAGAAGTGGGCGGGCTTCAGGCCACTGTAAAACATTGATAAAAGACAAGGTGGTTAGGCGGTCACAAGACCTCATGGAGAGGGGATTTGCAAGGTGGAGATAACGAACTGGACCTTCCTGGACTTGTTCTGGGCCAGTGGTTCTGCCATTAAGATGGAATGATTAAAACAAAATGGAGTTACCTAGGCAGTGTCACAGTATTTGCTCTTAAAATCCATTTTTGAGTGTCAAATATCTAATTCATTTTTTAGAAACTTATTTTTATTTCCCTTCTTAACATTTATCTAATTTTGTTGAAAAAAATTGTGTGCTGCAGAGATGACCCAGTGGGTAAAGGATTTATGGTTCAAATGTGGAGACCTGAGTTTGAATCTTCAGAACCCATGTAAAGTAGGTAGTGCACATCTGCAATCCCTGTACTCCTCCATGTAGAGCACGTACTGTACATCTGTATTCCCTGTACTCCTCCATGTAGAGCAGGTAGTGCACGTCTGTAATCCCTGTACTCCTCCATGTAGAGCAGGTAGTGCACGTCTGTAATCCCTGTACTCCTCCATGTAGAGCAGGTAGTGCACGTCTGTAATCCCTGTACTCCTCCATGTAGAGCAGGTAGTGCACGTCTGTAATCCCTGTACTCCTCCATGTAGAGCAGGTAGTGCACGTCTGTAATCCCTGTACTCCTCCATGTAGAGCAGGTAGTGCACGTCTGTAATCCCTGTACTCCTCCATGTAGAGCAGGTAGTGCACGTCTGTAATCCCTGTACTCCTCCATGTAGAGCAGGTAGTGCACGTCTGTAATCCCTGTACTCCTCCATGTAGAGCAGGTAGTGCACGTCTGTAATCCCTGTACTCCTCCATGTAGAGCAGGTAGTGCACGTCTGTAATCCCTGTACTCCTCCATGTAGAGCAGGTAGTGCACGTCTGTAATCCCTGTACTCCTCCATGTAGAGCAGGTAGTGCACGTCTGTAATCCCTGTACTCCTCCATGTAGAGCAGGTAGTGCACGTCTGTAATCCCTGTACTCCTCCATGTAGAGCAGGTAGTGCACGTCTGTAATCCCTGTACTCCTCCATGTAGAGCAGGTAGTGCACGTCTGTAATCCCTGTACTCCTCCATGTAGAGCAGGTAGTGCACGTCTGTAATCCCTGTACTCCTCCATGTAGAGCAGGTAGTGCACGTCTGTAATCCCTGTACTCCTCCATGTAGAGCAGGTAGTGCACGTCTGTAATCCCTGTACTCCTCCATGTAGAGCAGGTAGTGCACGTCTGTAATCCCTGTACTCCTCCATGTAGAGCAGGTAGTGCACGTCTGTAATCCCTGTACTCCTCCATGTAGAGCAGGTAGTGCACGTCTGTAATCCCTGTACTCCTCCATGTAGAGCAGGTAGTGCACGTCTGTAATCCCTGTACTCCTCCATGTAGAGCAGGTAGTGCACGTCTGTAATCCCTGTACTCCTCCATGTAGAGCAGGTAGTGCACGTCTGTAATCCCTGTACTCCTCCATGTAGAGCAGGTAGTGCACGTCTGTAATCCCTGTACTCCTCCATGTAGAGCAGGTAGTGCACGTCTGTAATCCCTGTACTCCTCCATGTAGAGCAGGTAGTGCACGTCTGTAATCCCTGTACTCCTCCATGTAGAGCAGGTAGTGCACGTCTGTAATCCCTGTACTCCTCCATGTAGAGCAGGTAGTGCACGTCTGTAATCCCTGTACTCCTCCATGTAGAGCAGGTAGTGCACGTCTGTAATCCCTGTACTCCTCCATGTAGAGCAGGTAGTGCACGTCTGTAATCCCTGTACTCCTCCATGTAGAGCAGGTAGTGCACGTCTGTAATCCCTGTACTCCTCCATGTAGAGCAGGTAGTGCACATCTGTAATCCCTGTACTCCTCCATGTAGAGCAGGTAGTACACATCTGTATTCTCTGTACTCCTACAATGCAACAGGACGTATATAGCTTCCCATATCAAAGACACCACACTGTTTCAAACAAGGTAGAAGGAGAGGACCCACACTCCCACACTTGCAGTTGTCCTCTGACCATCACACATGCAACGTGGCTTATACATGTGCATAAACCCTCTCTCAGACACATATTCCCCATTACTGGGAATTTTTAAAAATCTTTTCTAGTCTTGTTCTTTTCTCTTTCTCTCCATTACAGTCTTCCCCAAACTGTTTTATTTATTTAACCTCGCTTCTCCTCTGTTTACCTTCTTTCCTTGCCACTTTTTCTTTACCCCAATCATTTACCCAAATAATTTTTTTTGTATTTTTCAGACAGGGTCTTCCTGTAGCCCAGCTGGCCTGGAACTCCCTATGTTGACCAGGCTGGCCTTGAATGCACATAGATCTGCATGCCTCTGTCTCCTGAGTGCTGGAATGAAAGGCATGTGACACCATGCCTGACCTGCCCAAATAATTTTTATTTTTATTTTTATTTTTTATTTTGTTATTTTATTTTTTTATAATTTTTATATTTATAGCATATGATTTTCCCCATTTTCAGGCTTATGGTCTTTGGTGATCCATGGATAAGCTCTGGTTGATTTTAACTGAAATTCTATATCCTGCATGGTTTGTTATCATTGCTGTTATAACTACTTTCTGTTCACTGAGTGACATTCAGGGTTGAGCCCTTAAGAGTACAGTTCAGGGGCTGGAGAGATGGCTCAGCAGTTAAGAGCGCCGACCGCTCTTGCAGAGGACCCGGGTTCGATTCCCAGCACCCACATGGCGGCTAAGAACCATCTTTAACCTCCAGTTCCAGGGGAATCAGATGCCCTCTTCTGACCTCCAAGGCATTGCACGACATGGGTGCACCAACCTACATGCAGACAGTACAGTACACTGTAATATAATAATAAGTAAAAATATTAAAAAAGAGTCCAGATTAATAAAAGATCCCCAAGTAAAGCCCCAAAAGATACCTCACACTGTAACACCAACACACAAGAAATGAAAAAGCAAGACAATATAACTCATTCAAAGATTATAGCTCTTCAACTGCTGAATTTTTTTTTCAACTTTAGTCTGTTTATTACTGGAAGTTTGGAGAGGTGTAAGCATATTTGCTATCTTCGGTTTAAATGTTACAAGCATGTAGAATCCATCTCCATCAAGCACTGCAGTTTTCTTTTCTCCCACAGATGTTTCATTTTTATTTTTTCTTTATTTTTTTATTTTTATTTATTATTTTTTAAGGGATTCACAATATAAGAGCACAGTTGTTTTCAGATCACATTAATGTTGCCGAGTTTGCCATACAATTAGGTAATTGGTGCTGGCATCCACAGATGAGGGATACCATTCGCCATTGGTTTTTCTGGGACTGTGTTACTTCACTTAGCATGATAGCTCCTAGCTCCATCCATTTACCTGCAAATTTCATGATGTCAACTTTCTTTACCAATGCATAGAACTCCATTGTGTTGATGTACCACATTTTCTCTATCCACGCATCAGTTGAGGGGCACATGGGCTAGTTCCAGCTCTTTGCTATTGTGAAGAGAGCTGCAATAAACATGGCTGTGCATGTATCTCTGAGGTAAGATGAGTCTTGTGGGTACATACCCAGGAGTGGTATGGCTGGGTCAGGTGGCAAGTTCATTCTGAGTCTTCCAAGGGTTCTCCACACTGCTTTCCATAGTGACTATAAGAGTTTACACCCCCACACACACTTCTGAAGCTGAGAAGCAGCTTCCCCTGGGCCACCTGCTAACAAACACCTCCACAGCATTGGTTCCATCCTTACAGACTTTCATTTCCTATTACCTCAGACTCTTTCCTGCATGGTTGTCCTGTCTCTCTGCCAAATCAGCTATGCAGATATAATGTTGTCCCTACCGAGGAAAGGGTTCCATTACCTGGTGGCTGTTCTTTCTTATGACCCAACAAAGCATGCAGGTCCACCATTCTATATTCTGGATGCTGAACTTAAAAGATTATTTGGTACAAAATGCATTATTTGTTGCCTTGAGGAGATCGATACTTTTGAAGAGCGACACAGAGTGTGGGGCATTGACTGCATTTTTAAAAAGTTGTATCTCCTTACAGAAAAGTAAAGACAGCATCTACCTGTGAGGTTTTGAGCTTAAAAATTATAAGGCTTAAAACAGAATGACTTTAATTTTTTTCTCATGCACCATATGGATTTTATTTTGCTCAAAAATGCATATAATTTTTTAGATAGAATTTAACACTAAAGGGTTTAGAGTAGCTTCTTGGAGAATAGCATGTGATTGGGTCAGAACATGAAATATCTGGGTGCCTTTTTTTACAGATTGCAGGAATCTCTTATGCTCCCCTTGTATTTCTCTATAATTAAAAAAAAAATGAGTTTACATTCCCACCAGCAGTGGATGAGTGTTCCCCTTTCCCCACAACCTCTCCAGCACTTGGTATCATTTGTTTTCTTGATCCTAGCCAGTCTTATTGGAGTGAGATCTTAAAGTGGTTTTAATTTGCATTTCCTTAATTATTAGTGACATTGAACACTTTTTTTATTTTTATTTTATGTGTATGAGTGTATTGCCTGCATGTGTGTGAGTGCACCTATGTCATGCAAAGTCATGGAAGTCAGAAGAGGGCATCAGATTCCTCTGGAAGTGCAGTCAAGGATGGTTCTTAGCCCCCATGTGGGTGCTGGGAATTGAACCCAGGTCCTCTGCAAGAGCAGTCAGTGCTCTTAACCTCTGAGCCATCTCTCCAGCCCTGACATTGAACACTTTTTAAGGTGTTTCTCAGCCATCTCTAATGCCTCACTTGTAAAGTCTCTGTTCAGCTCTTTGCTCCATCTTTTGAGTGGGTCATTTGTTTTCTTTCTTCTTTGTTTTTTGAGTAGTTTATATATTCTGGAAATCAATGCTTTGTCAGATGTATCTGGGGTGAAGGTTTCCTCCCACTCTGTGGGTTTTCTCTTCACTTCCTTGTTTCTTTTTCTTTCTTTTCTTTTATTTTTTTGTATTTTTGAGACAAGGTCTCCCTTTAGACTCAGCTGGCCTGGAGCTCACTCTGTAGACCAGGCTGGTCTTGAACTCACAGAGATCCACCGACCTCTGCCTCTCAAGTGCTAGGATTAAAGGCATGCACCACCATACCCAGCTCCTTGTTTCTTTTGACGTACAGAAGCTTTTGAGTTTAATGAGGTCCCATTTGTCAATTGTTGACCTTAATTCTTGCACAGCTGCTGTCTGATTTAGGAAGTCTTTTCCTATGCCTATGTCTTGTAGGCTGCTGCCAACTTTTGGAAGCATTGCCTTCAGAGTTTTGGGTTTCACATTGAGGTCTTTGATCCATCTGGAGTTGATTTTTGTATAGGGCAAGGGGTAGGGGTTTAATTTCATTCTTCTACAAATGGTGATCTAGTTTTGCCAACATCACTTGCTGAAGATGCTGTCTTTCCTCCATTGTGTCTTCTTGGCCCCCTTGTCAAATATTGAGGTGGCTGAAATTGTATGTGTTCAAGTTTGGATCTTCAGTTTTGTTCCATTGGTCAACAGGTTTGTTTTTGTGCCAATACCAAGCTGTTTTTATGATTATAGGCCTGCAATATAATTTGAAGTCTGGTGTAGAGATCCCCCCTGTATTGCTCTTTCACTCAGGGTTGCTTTGGCTATTTGGGGTCTTTTGTTTTTCCAAATGAAATTAAGGACTTTTTTTTTCAAGCCTGTGAAGAAACTCTTGGGGATTTTAATTGGGATTGCATTAAGTCTGTACAAGAGTTTGGATAGAATGGACATTTTTACTATATTAATTTTGCCAATCCATGATCAAGGGAGGTTTTTCCATCTTCTGATGTCTTCTTCAATTTCCTTCTTCAGGGGTTTAAAATTTTTTGTAGAGATCTTTGGTGTCTTTGGTTAGGTTTGTTCCTAGGTATGTTATTGTTTTTGAGGCTATCATGAGAGGGAAGGTCTCCTTGTATTCCTTCTTCAGTTGTTTTTGTTGGTGTAAAGAAAGGCTATTGATTTTTCTAGGTCAATTTTGTATCCTGCCACTTTACTGAAGCTCTTAATCATTTCTAGGAGTTTTATGGTGGAGTTTTTGGCATACCTTAAGTAAACAATCATATCATCAGCAAAAAGGGATAGCTTGACTTCCTCTTTTCCAATTAGTACTCCTTTAATTTCCTTTTCTTGCCTTACTGCCCTAGCAAGTGTTTCAAGCACTATATTGAAGAGGAGTGGTGACAGAGGGCAGCCTTGCTGACTTCCTCCCTTTAAAGGGAATGCGTTTGTTGTTTCCCCATATATGATGATATTGGTTTTGGGTTTCCTGTATATGGCTTTGATTATACGATTATACTGAAGAATGATCCCTCCAATCCAATTCCCTCTAGGACTTTAAGCATGAAGGGATGCTGGATTTTGTCAAAGGCTTTTTCTGCATCAATTGAGATGATGGTGTGGTTTTTGTCTTGTAGTCCATTTATATGTTTTATGATATTTATTGATTTTTGTATATTGAACCATCCCTGCATCTCTGGTATGAATCCAACTTGGTCATGATGGATGATCTTCTTGATGTGGGTCTGTATGTGGTTTGCAAGTATTTTATTGAGAATTTTTGCATCTGTGTTCATTAATGATATAGGTCTATAGTTCTCCTTTTTTAGTGTATCTTTGCCTGATGTGCTGGACAGCTTTAGTGTCAACTTGACACACCTGGGTTGAGGGAGCATCAATTGGGGAATTGGCTCCATTGGATTGGCCTGTGGCCATATCTGTGGAGTGTTGTCTGATTGTTGAGCAATGTGGGAGGGCCCAGCCCACAATGAGTAGTGCCACCCTGGGCAGGTTGTTGTGTACCGTATAAGAAGGCAGGCTGGGCATGAGTCAGGGGAGCAAGCCAGTGAAGAGCATTCCTCCATGGCCTGTGCTTCAGCTCCTGCTTCCAGGTTCCTGCCCTGAGTTCCTGCCTTACGTTCCCTACGTGATGAACTGTGACCCAGGAGATGTGAGCTGAATAAACCCTTTCCTCCCCAAGTTCGTGTTGGTCAGAGTGTTTTGTCACAGCAATGGAAGACAAACTAGAACACCTGGTTTTGGTATTAGAGTGATGCTGGCTTCATAGAAGGAATTTGGAAGAATTCCCTCTATTTGTATCCTTCTGAACAATTTGAGTAGTAATGGTTATAAATCTTTTTGAAATGTTTTATAGAATTCTGCCATGAAACCATCTGGGCCTGGCCTTTTTTTAGTTGGGAGGTTTCTTATTCCATCTTCAATTTCTTCACATATTGTGGGTCTGTTTAAGCTGTCGATCTCTTCTTGGTTGAGCTTTGGTGATTCCCAGGGTTTCAGATATTCATCCATTTCTCCTTGGTTTTCAAACTTAGTAGAGTATAGGTTTTTTAAGTATTCGCGTATGATTGTCTGGATCTTTTCCTTGTCTCTTGTGATATTTCCCCTTTCATCACGGATTCTATTGATTTGGAGTTGTTCCTTCTCTTTTTTAGTTAACTGAGCTAGAGGTCTGTCTATTTTATTTATTCTCTCAAAGAACAAACTTTTGGATTCATTGATTTTTTTTGTATGGTTTTCTTTGTTTCTATTTCACTGATTTCTGCTCTGATTTTTGTTATTTCTTCCTGTCTGCTGCATTTAGGGTTCATTTGTTGTTGGTTCATTTGTTGTTGTCTCTCAGGTGTTTTTAGCTGCAGTGTTAGATCATTCACTTGTGCTTTTTCTGTTTTTTGTTTGTTTTTTTTAATGTAGGCACCCAGGGCTATAAACTTACCTCTTAGGACTGCTTTTAAAGTATCCCATAGGTTTTTTTGTGTTGTATTATCATTGTCATTCAATTCCAGGAATGCTTTTATTTCTTTCTTTATTTCTTCCTTGACTCATTCATTATTCAAGAGTGTGTTGTTTAGTCTCCATGTGTTCTTGTAGATAGCAGGGCTTATCCTGGTGTTGATATTGAGCTTTATTGCACTGTGATCTGATAGAATGCATGAAATTATTTCAATCTTTTTGTCTTTGTGGAGGTTTCTTCTGTGTCCCAGTATGTGGTCGATTTTGGAGAATGTTCCATGGGGTGCTGAGTAGAAAGTATATTCTCTGGTTTTAGGGTGGAATATTCGGTAGATGTCTGTGAGGTCCATTTGGTGTATCATATCATTCAGTTCAGATGTCTCCCTGTTTATTCTTTGTCTGACCTGTCCAAAGGGCTCAGTGGGGTATTGAAGTCCCCTACAATGGGTGTACAGGGGTTAATCTGTGCCTTGAGGTCCTGGATAATTGTCTTTATAAAGTTTGGTGCACATTGGGGCTGGAGAGAGCCACATGGTGGCTGAGAACCATCTATAATTCCAATTCCAGGAGAACTCCAGTTCCGTGGGAATCCGACACCCTCTTCTGACCTCCACGGCATTGCACGACACGGGTGCACAAACCTACTTGCACACAGTACATTGATACATATAAAAATAAATAAAATTTTAAAAAAAGTTTGGTGCACCAGAGTTTGGTGCATATATATTCATGATTGTGAAATCTTTATGGTCAATTGTTCCTTTGATAAAAATGTAATGGCCTTCTTTGTCTCTTATAATTAATTTACTTTGAAGTCTATTTTGTCTGATATTAAAATAGCAACACCTGCTTTCTTTTTGGTACCATTTGCTTGGAATATTTTTTCCATCCTTTCACTTTAAGGTGGTGCCTATCCTTGAAGGTAAGATGCATTTCTTGTAGACAGCATATCTATGAGTTCTGTTTCCTAATCCAATCTCCCAGTCTATGTCTTTTGATTGGGGAGTTTAGTCCATTAATATTTAAGGTTATAACTGATGTGTGTTGCTTCCTTTCACCTTATTATCCATTTGTGTTTTTGGTCTAGGTTTCTACTTCTGCAGTTATGCTTTTATTAATTTCTCTTTTTAGGTGCCTGGGGATAGTTGCTCCTTTCTTCTGTCCTTTGAATTGCTTCAGGCATTCTCTGAAGGGTTGGTTTTCCAGACATGTATTCTATCATCTTGTTTATGTCATGGAAGATTTTTCTCTCTCCTTCAACTATAATTCACATTTTTGCTGGGTATACTAACCTGGGTTGGCATCTATAGTCCTTTAACACTGGGAATGCTTTGTTACACATTCTTCTTGCTTTCATCGTTTGCACTGAGAAGTCAGTGGTAATTCTGATATTTTCCCCTTATATGTAACTTGTTGTTTTTCTCTTGTGGCTTTCAGAATTTTGTCTTTTTTGGGCGCCTAGCATTTTAACTATGATATGGCATGGGGAGTTTCTTTTCTGATCTTGTCTGTTTGGAGTTCTATGTGCTTCTTGTATTTGTATTGGTTTGTCTTTTTTTAGGTTGGGGAAATTTTCATCTATTATACTGTTGATCAATACTATTCTCTTGGAATTCTTCTCCTTCCTTTAACCCTATGATGCAGAGGTTTGAGCTTTTCATAGTGTCCCACAATTCCTGGTTGTTTCACTTTTGTGTATTTTTAAATTTTTCATAATCTTTACTTGAGGTTTTTAGTTGTTCTGTGTTATCTTCCAGGTCTGATATTCTTTGTTCTGCTTCCTCCATTCTACTTCTGAGGCTTTTTCTGTTCCTTTCCTCTTGATTGGATGAGTGTTTGATTTCCTTTTTCATTTCATCTTGTGATTCCTTTAGTATTTCCACATCCTTTTGGAGCTTCTCAACTCTTCCTGTAGCTCTTTGCTTTGCTGGTTGGTCTCCTTTTCTATTTCAACACTGGATCTTTTCAGTGTTTCCACTTCCTTCCGGAGTTTGTCATTCTCTCCCTCTAGTTCTTTCTGGTGTTTGTCATTCTCTCTCTCTAGGTCCTTCTTGAGTTTTTCATTCTCTCTCCTTAGTTCTCTGACTTGTTCTTTATATTCTTTGATTTCTTTGAATGTGTCTGCAATTGTTCCTCTAAGATCTGTGTCCTGGGCCATCCCCAGGAGGATCCCACTGTAGGAATCTCCCACAGGGTTGGTAGAGCTTGGTGTGGAATTATCCTTTCCCATGTTGTCCCTTCATCATGTGCCTGGCATGTGGGTTTCTCTTTGCCTATATTCCAATGCGAATCCCAAATGCCTCTTCACTGCGTTGAAGGCTTGCTTTGCTTTCTTCCTTCAGATACCTTCGTTGTTTGTTTGATTTATTTTTCTCCTTGCTTATGGAGTGTTGACTTGTCTAGGTTTTAGGTTTTCTATTGGAAGTCTAACTCACTCTTCCCTTTCTGTTCTGAAGGTTCTCCAAAGAATCCACTTGGACACTCCCTCAGCAATTCCAGTTTGTGGGAGGGGGGTCGGGGCAGGGGGGATATGCCTACTCTGTGCTTCAGGTGGTCTGGGGAAATCCCCAATCTAAGCTTTGTGCACTCAAATCTCACAGTGGCAACAGGCCCACCTCTTATACCAGCTAGCAGGGAGAATCCACTCCTGCAAGACAATGACTGAATTATCCAACAGACAGACCACTGAGACACTTATCCAACAACCCTGTGATAGAATTATCCAACAATCCACCTGGCTGAAGTGCCTGGCTCCTACCTGTTCTTCAGGTGTGGTCCTGGGAAATCCCCCATCTAAGCTCTGTGCACTCCCGGCTGCTGAATTTAAAGATATTGAAATAGGTAAAAATAGGATGAAGATTTCAGAAGTTCGCTAGAAAAAATTATCAGTGACCTAAAAGAAAATACAAACAAGAGGATGAATTCAGCTCAGGACCTGGAAAGAAAGTCAGCAACAAAAAGGAGAAAAGTTGGGCTGGAGAGATGGCCTAGCGGTTAGGAGCGCCTAGCGGTTAGGAGCGCTGACCGCTCTTGCAGAGGACCCGGGTTTAATCCCCAGCACCCACATGGTGGCTGAGAACCATCTGAAACTCCAATTCCAGGAGAACTCCAGTTCCAGGGGAATCCGACACCCTCTTCTGACCTCCTCGGCATTGCATGACACGGGTGCACAAACTTGCATGCAGACAGTACATTCATACATATACAGAAATAAATAAAATTAATAAAAAACTTTAAAAAAAGGAGAAAAGTCAGTAAGACAATCTTGAGCACCATGGATGGAAAAATCCCTGACGTGAAGAAAATACCAACTCCCTATTTCCCCATACTCATGCATCAACACTGTTTATCCCTTTCATGCCCTGCTTTCATGTCCCCTGTGATTTACTTACTATCTCTTCCCCCTTAGAACCCCCTAAGGCTCCTTTCTTACTTTCTTGTCTCTATAGACACTTGAATTTAAATACAGAAATCTAAATTCAAAACTAAGCTTCACATATGAGAGAGAACATGGGACATATGTCTTTCAACATGGGTTGCCTCACTCTGTATAAGTTTTTACACTTCTATCCAATTTCCTACAAATTTTACATTCCCTTTTTAATGGCTGAATAGAATTTCATTATGCACCTTCATGAGTGGATATTGCTACTCCCAAAAGTCACGGGCTTTTAAATGAGAACCTCCAACAGCAAATACAGGACACCTCCTTATTAGTTGTTGGCCAAAGAGGTCTCAGAGGCCCCCCAAATATACTTGCTGTTGCCACTAATCTTTGTTGCCTGCTAGAATCGGATTGCTGAAGACACCACACACTTTGGTTACAGGGCATAGAAAAATCAGGATGGAACTGAGGGAAACTCCCTGCTGGCTAGTGTTCATTGAACTGGAAGGTGCTATGTTGGCTTCTGAGAGAGAAAAGCTCATCAAGGCTCTCAGCCGGCAGTAGACCAGGACTAGAATACTGACCCACCAGGTAAGATATGCCCACTGATGAACTAGTGAGACAACTCTTTTGGGAATAACCAACCACTTTGTGATTGGATGTAGGGCCTGTTCATGAAAGAGAATGTACCCTTGGTACTATAAATCTGGTCAAAAGTCGGGGCTGGAGGGATGGCCTAGCGGTTAAGAGCGACGACCGCTCTTGCAGAGGACCCGGGTTCGATCCCCAGCACCCACATGGCGGCTGAGAACCGTCTGTGACTCCGGTTCCAGGAGAACTCCAGTTCCAGGGGAATCCGAGACCGTCTTCTGACCTCCGCGGCATCGCACGACACGGGTGCGCAGACCTGCATGCAGACAATCATTCAGACACAATAAAAAAAAAAAAAAATCTGGTCAAAAGTCTATGGCTGGGAAGGTCATGGGCTCAAGAGGGGAGCACAATGCCATTGTTTCCCTAAAGGAACATGTTGTCAAACTGCCTTCTAAATGTTTACATTTATAGCCACAGACTAATGCCTCTTGCAACCTAGGGCCAAGAATCTCCATTTTGCTAAGGTAATAGTTAATGTAGAGACTCACATCTGGATGAAGGGCCAAGAGTAAGTGACCGATGAGCTCTCAGCATTGATAGGACATCTATCTCACCTCATTCCCCAAGGCCCAGGAAATGTCACAGCAAAGAGGGCAGAAGGAATTTGAGAGCTAGAGGATGGGAGGAGTGACTCCCCATGGAACACTGCCAACCTGGCAGAGCATTGCCATCGGAGGCGTGGACACCGTAGCTATAGACGCCTGCACAAGACTGGGTCCTCCAGCTGTGCTCACATGAGGCCTTTCTGATGTTCTTCTTCCCTTTGACCAGAGCTCGCAGTTTCCCAGGACTGCAAGCTCCCGGATCACCCCAAGCCAGGTGCAAGTGACCCGGGGCTTAGCCCTGGTAGAGAGGGGGAGGGAGAGGTAGTGAAAGCCTGGAGAAAGAAAGAGAGAGAAAGAACAAGGAAAGGATGGACTCAAGAACAAGACTAGGAGGAATTCCCTGAAGGAATAACTCAGCTTTATTACTGTAATCTGGGGTATTTATACTAGACCGAATGGGGGTTGGGGCATATAGGATTTTACACCATATACTCCACATCACTACAGGAATGTGACAATGCTTTGCCCAAAGTTTCAAAAACAGTGGCACAATGCTTTGCCCAAAGTATCAAAAACAGGCAGGTTTCAAAGGCAAGCAGGAGATCAGCAGGACTCTGGCCAGGCCTGGGGGTTGCCAGCTGACTTCCCAAGTGCTTCTGCCAAATGGAATTCCCACACTCACGAGTTGCTCATGAGGCCTCCTCTGTTCCTGGGGAGCTAATGGCCATTTGCAGGGTTCAGAAGAAGGAGTTCACAGGGAAAGAAAGGGAGATGCCAAAGGGATTGATGTGGGGGGGGGTGAATATAATCACAGTACATTGTATAATATGTATGAAAGATAAAAAATAATGACAAGTCAAAACAAAATAATCCAACTGACCAGGAAAATAACTAGTTAAAACCAATAAGAATTAGTATCTCTCAACAATAACTTAAAATGTAAATGCATTCAGCTCATCAACAGACATAGAGTAGCTGAGTGGATTGAAAAACTTCATCTAGTCAGGTGTGGTGGTGCACACCTGTAGTCCCAGCACTTGGGAGGCAGAGGCAGGAGGATCTCTGTGAGTTCAAGGCCAGCCTGGTCTACATAGTGAGTTCCCCGACAGCTGGGGCTATAGGGAGACCCTGTCTCAAAAGACCAAAAAAGAAAAAGAAAAACTTCATCTAACCATTTGTTTTCTCCAAGAAACATACCTCTCTGGTAAAGACACACACAGACTAAGAATCTAAAGCTGGAAGTCCATTTATCAAGTGAAAGGAAATTAAAAGCAAGTCGATGTAGCTATTCTGATATCTGACAAAGTAGATTTCAAACCAGAATTAGAAGAGACAGAGAGCCAGGCGTGGTGGCGCACGCCTTTAATCCTAGCACTTGGGAGGCAGAGGCAGGTGGATCTTTGTGAGTTCAAGGCCAGCCTGGTCTACAGAGTGAGTTCCAGGACATCTGGGACTACAAGGAGACCCTGTCTCAAAAAAGACCAAAAAAAAAGAAAAAGTGTTCAACATTCATAGTCATCAGGGAAATGAAAATTAAATTTGAGATTCCATTTCACTAAAGCCAGAATAACTATCAGCAAAGATGTGTGTGTGTGGGTGGGAAGGAACCCTNTATTTGGTTTATATATATATATAAACCAAATTTGATAAACTCTACAGAGATAAATGTCTAATAGGTTCTGATACAATAATTTGAGTTATTTCAATATTCTACTCTCCTCTTTAGGTAGGTCATACAAACTAAAAAATCAATAAAATGATGTTAGAGTTAGACTACATAATAGATGAAGTGGAGAATAGTCTATCTAGGAGGAATAGGATACACATTTCTCTTAGCATCTAACTCATGGACTCTTCTCTAACATAGACTACATTCTAGGCCACCAGGAAAATCTGAATAAATACAGAGGAATCAAAATAATTTCTTATGTCCTATCTGATCATATAAACCAAATCAATCACAAAAGAAACTACAGACAATACACATATTTGGAGACTGAACAATATACTCTTTTAAGATTTTTATTATTTAATATGTGTGTGTGTGTGTGTGTGTGTGCACATGCCACAGCATGCACACAGAGGTCAGGAGACAATTTTGTAGCATTGGTTCTTTCTTTTCATCATTACATAGGTTCCGAGGATCAAACTTAGGTTGTCAGACTCTCATGGTGATTACCTTTCCTCATTGGACTGTTTTGCCAGTGCAAACGATATACTCTTGAATGACCAGTGAGCCATTGAAGAAATCAGGGTGGACAAAATTTAAATCTAGATCACATGAAAATGAAAATGTATTGCACAATTTACCAGAACCTTCAGGCTATAGCTAAAACAGTGCTAAGAGGAAAGCTCATAGCTATGAGTGCTTACATTAAAATCAGAGAAGAGGGATGAAGAGATGGCTCAACAGGAAAGAGAACTTACTGCTCTCTAGAGAACCAAGTTTGGTTCCCAGCACCACATGGAAGGTAACACACATCCTTAACTCCAGTTTCAGGGGATCCAATACCCTCTCCTTGCCATCACAGGTGCCAGATACACTCACAGCATATTTACATACATTCAGGCAAAAACATTTATACACAAAAAATAAAAACAACCCAGAGAGATCTCCAATAAATAGACTAATAATGCAACTTGGATAAATAACAAGCCAAACCCCAAAGCAAGAAATAATAAAGACGAGGGCAGAAATTAATGAAATGGAGACTAAAATAATAATATAGAGTCAATCAATGAAAGTTTGAACTTTGAAACAATAAACGATATCGACATGCCCCTAGCCAAATTAACCAAAAGAGAGAGCGGACTCAACTTAATAAAATTAGAGATGAAAAAGGGAAGGTTACAGCAGATTCAAATGTTGGGCATGATGGATACATATTTAATCCCAGCACTTGGAAGGCAGATGTAGGTGGATATCTGTGGGTTCAAGGCTAGTCTGATCTACATACTAAGTTTCAGATCAGCCAGACCTACATAGTGAGACCCTGTCTCAAATAAATAAAAATATAGTAAATTAAAATGTCAAATGAGACTGAGTGTGGTGGAGCACACCTTTAATCCTAGAACCTGGGAAGCAGAGGAAGGTGGATCTCTGTGAGTTCAAGGCCATCCTGGTCTACATAATGAGTTCCAGGCCAGCTGGGACTACAGGGAGACCCTGTCGACAAAATCTAGCATCCCTTCATGCTTAAAGTCCCAGAGGGAATTGGATTGAAGGGATCATTCCTCAATGTCATCAGAGCCACATACAACAAACCCACAACCAACATCATCCTAAATGGAGAAAAATGAGAAGCATTCCCCTTAAAGGTGGGAACCCAGCAAGGCTGCCCCCTATTGCCACTCCTCTTCAACATAGTGCTTTAAACACTTGCTAGGGCAATAAAACAAGAGAAGGAAATTAAAGGAGTACTAATTGGAAAAAAGGAAGTCAAACTATCCCTTTTTGCAGATGATATGATAGTTTACCTGAGGGATGCTAAAAAACTCTACCAGAAAACTCCCAGAAATGATTAAGAGTTTCTGTAAACTGGCAGGATACAAAATTAGCCTAGAAAAATCAGTAGCCTTTCTTTACATGAACAACAAACAAGTGGAGAAGGAATACAAGAAAACCTTCCCACTCACAATAGCCTAAAAAAAAATACCTGGGAACAAACTTAACCAAAGACATCAAAGATCTCTACAACAAAAAATTTAAACCTCTGAAGAAGGAGATTGAAAATGACATCAAAAGATGAAAAGAACTCCCATGCTCATAGATTGGAAAAATTAATATAGTAAAAATGTCCATTTTACCCAAATGGATATACAGATTCAACGTAATCCCAATCAAAATCCCCATGAATTTCTTCACATACTTAGAAAAAAAAATCCTTAAATTCATATGGAAAAACAAAAGACCCTGAATAGCTAAAGTAACCCTGAGTGAAAAGTGCAATACGGGGGGGATTGCTTTACCAGACTTCAAGCTATATTTCAGGGCTATAGTCATAAAGACAGTCTGGTACTGGCACAAAAACAGACCCGTTGACCAATGGAACAAAATTGAAGATCCAAAGTTGAACTCATACAATTTCAGCCACCTCATATTTGACAAAGGGGGGAAAAAAAAACAAAAAAAAAAACAAAAAAACAAAAAAACCCTCAATGGAGGAAGGATACCATCTTCAGCAAATGGTGCTGGCAAAACTGGACCATTTGTAGAAGAACAAAATTAAACCCCTACCTCTCACCCTGTACAAAAATCAACTCCAAGTGGATCAAAGATCTCAATGAGAAACCCAAAACCCTGAATGTGATAGAAGAAAAACTTGGCAATAACCTACAAGACATAGGCGTAGGAAAAGACTTTCTAAATCAGACAGCAGCTGCACAGGAAATAAGGTCAACAGTCAACAAATGGGACCTCATCAATCTCAAAAGCTTCTGTACAGTGAAAGAAACAATCAAGGAAATGAAGCAAAAACCCAGAGTGGGAGGAAATCTTCACCAGGGATACATCTGACAGAGCATTAACATCCAGAATATATAAACTACTCAAAAAACAAAGAAGAGAACAAATGACTCACTCAAAAGATGGAGCAAAGAGCTGAACAGAGACTTCACCAATGAGGAAGTAAATATGGCTGAGAAACATCTTAAAAATTGTTCAACATTGTTAATAATTAAGGAAATGCAAATTAAAACCACTCTCAAGATATCATTTCACTCTGACAAGACTGGCTAAGATCAAGAAAACAAAAGACACCAAATGCTGGAGAGGTTGTGGGGAAAGGGGAACACTCATTTACTGCTGGTGGGAGTGTAAACTTGTACAACCACTATGGAAATCAGTGTGGAGAACACTTAAAAGACTCAAAATGAGCCTACCACCTGACCCAGCCATAGCACTCCTGGGTATATACCCACAAGACTCATCCTACTGCAAAGGTACATGCACATCTATGTTTATCGCAGCTCTTTTCACAATAGTGAAGAGTTGGAACCAACCCAAATGCCCCTCAACTGATGACTGGATAACAAAAATGTGGTACATCTACACAATGGAGTTCTATGCAGAAGTAAAGAAAGATGACATCATGGGATTTGCAGGTAAATGCCTGGAGCTGGAAGATATCATGCTGACTGAAGTTACACAGTCCCCACACAAAAAAAAAACAAATGGGGAATGTTTTCCCTCATTTGTGGATGCTAGTACCAAATCCCCCAATTGAAAGAAAAGCTGAACAATGTTATTGTTATATTTCTATCTGAAAGCAACTGTGATGTTATAATGTGAATATCTTTTTTTTACATTTTCTCGATTGTTGATATAATGTGAATATCTTTAATGAGCCCTAGAATTAACTTAACACTTACTTTCAGGCATGGTAATTAATGTACATGGGCAGAAAGCATATATTAATATTTTAGAGTAATATAAAATTAAAAGAAAAAATGTGAACCCATAAACATAAAAAAAAAGTTACTTCTCCATTTTGAAGCTTTGTCAGATGGGTCACTCATGAAGAGTTCCACTCTAAACTTGTTTTGGAATTAATCTAGAGTTTATTTTCAGAGTTTGTAATTTTGGTATACATATATACATACATATATATGTGTGTGTGTGTGTGTGTGTGTGTGTGTGTGTGTGCATATTTTGGAGTAATACAAAATTAAAGGGAACAATAACAACAAAAAAGACTTGTTCAAAGAACTGACCAAAACTGTAAACCTCTGTATCAAAAAAGTTAAAAAAGACTGAGAAATAGATGCAAGATGGGCCTTAACATGTATAGCAGAATGCATGAACTCTCGTGAGGGAGTATGGATGGGGAAACATGTCTAAATTTGATTAAGAAATGTTGTATGAAATGTACAAAAGTTCAATAAAAATTAAGGAGAAAAAAAAAAGAAAAAAGAAAGGACCAGGAAACCAAGAAGTTATTCTTTAAAAATCCTAATAAACGTGGCAAATTTCTGGTAAGAACACAGAAAATAAAACATTAGTACTAAAAAGGAAGGTGATTAAAACCAATTTTAGAAATGAAAAGGTGACTACATCCTGGGTTCTGAATATTTTAATTGTGAGAGAAAATTATAACCTAATTTATGCCAGTAAGTTTAAGTAAACTGTCTAAATTCCTAGGAAATATTTCTTCTAAAACTGGCATAAAAAGAGAAAATTTTTCTTTCGGGAGACAAATTGCTATAATCCCAGCACTCTGGTGTCAGAAGATAGAAAAAATTCAAGGCCAGCTTGTGTTACATGGTGTGTTCCTTTCTCAAAAAAAAAAAAAAAAAAAAAAAAAAAATAGGAGCCAGGTGTGGTGGTGCACACCTTTAATCTCAGTACTTGGGAGGGGGAGGCAGGCAGATCTCTATGAGTTCAAGGCCAGCCTGGTCTACATAGGGAGTTCCAGAACAGCTGGGGCTGCAGGGAGATCCTGTCTCAAAATAATAATAATAATAATAATACTAGGGGGCTGGAGAGATGGCTCAGCAGTTAAGAGCACTGGCTGCTCCTGAGAGGACCTGGGTTCAATTTCCAGCATCCACATGGTAGATAACAACCATTAATAACCCCAGTTCCAGGGGAGTTCCACACCCTCTTCTGAACTCCATGGGCATTGCACAACACAGACGCACTTGCATATACACAGGCAATACATTCGCATACATAAAATAAATAATATAATCTTCTAGCTTAGTAGCATAAGTCTCCAGCTTCTGTGGAGACTGATACAGAAGAATTCTAAGTTTAAGACCAGTCTCGGCTCGTAGTGAGAGTGTATCAAAATAAAAAGTCAAAAGTGGACTGGGATTAGAGCCCAGTGTTAGAGAACAGAACAAGAAAATGTCCCCCTTCCGAGCCTGCTGCATTATGCGTATCGTGATCGTGATGAGATGTGTAGCCTGTTTTCCCACCTGGGACACGAAGATAGCAGCTTCATGCCTTAGACAGCACTGGGGGTGGGGGTGGGGGGCAGCCGAGGTGTTCATGCCTATGCTGTGCACAGCCTCTAGTTGTTGCCACATGCCCAGTGCACACTAGTCACTGTTTGTGGCCTTCATAGCTCTGGCTGTGTGCACTGCTGCATGGAAAACGTTTTCTGAGGTGCTGAGGTGTGTATGATCTGGAAGACAGAATGGCCTGCCCTGGCGTTATTCTGAAATAAAGGTACTTGGGGCGGTAGGTTCATCCGAAATTTTAAAATATAGTTGAAAGTAGATCTGTCCTTAACTCACAGTCTTTCTGATCTCTTTCTGCACACTTGTCCCAGCACTGGCCCTGGAGGGTTTTCACTGGTGTGGCTCCGACTTTTGTGAGATCCACATAACCATCTACACAGTGGCCGACCTTAGTGGCAAAGAAAAGGCCATCCATCAGGTATGATTTACATTCCAACCCTGAGAGTGACCATGTCCATTCTCCTTCCTTCTCTGAAGGGCAGATTTCTCAGCTGGCCTCTTCTTTCCAGCTGTTCCAGCTGTTCCCTCCGTCTCTTCTCCTCATCATGCAGCACTAACTCGCTACATTAACCCCATCTCCTGTGTCACACAAAGCTCTTTCCAGTGTGTCTGAGCTCATGTTCTCTGGCACTCTAGGGCTTTGCTCAACTCTGACCTGACCTTCCTTGTGCAGTGGGCTCTTCACTCCTCCAGTTCTTGCTTTGCCACCACGAGTGTGAGACACGGACCAACCTTACCTCCTTCTGGAATTCCCAACTAAGAAAGAGCTCTTCTTGGTGGCGTTGCTTATGTGCAAGTGTGCGCACAGCTGTGGAGTCCGCAACCCTGGGGTGTCTTTCCCCAGCACTCCATTGAGATTTCTTCCACTCTGTTCTTATCTTTGGAGTCTAATTCTTTTCCTGTCTAGTTCTTTAGGCACCACACCTTCTCTCTATTCTGTTTCTTCTTAATCTGGCCAATTCTTTTTCTTTATATATATATACATATATACATATACACATATATATCATAATGGATATGTATTTTATATGGTACTTCTCAACAAGGATCTGTTACTCAATTAATATAAAGGGTTTCTTTTAATATTGTAAAGTCTTCTTCCATTTTAGTATTAGATACATTGAGTAAATTTTTATTAAAAACTTCTTTCCTCATCTCTTGAAATGTCCTGCAAATGTGAGTCACCAGTCTTCCTGTGCAGGGAGGTCTTGGAGATCCACCAATGGGACTTCAGCCAGTGTCCATTCTATAAAGAGGAAAGTCTGCTCATGCTTCAAAAAGGGAAGCCTGGTCTAGCAAGACCTGACTTTGTCCTCGAGTGGATGGAACTGGTGATTGAAAAAGCCAAAAGGAGCCAGGGACTCCCTCCCCCCAATAAAACCTAAGCGACCCTTAAGCACCAGATCCTCAACTGACCTTGAGAAAACAAAAACCTTGGTTAATCTGGGCTAACTGTGTGGCTTTAAACATCCAAAAGGAAAGTATATCCAGAAATAAATAAATAGTAAGGACTGAGAAATTGTACTTCAGATATAAAACTTGAGATCTTAGTAAAAAGACAAAAGAGCACAGTTGTTTTGCCTGTCTTACTGGCAAGTGCAGCTACCCAATGGCTGCCACTGCTTTTACCATCCTTCAAAGACGTGAGAAGACACAGCTTTTCGACCTTCCAATATGGACTAAAGACTATGTTTCTCCAAGAATCCTCCAAACCTTCAGTGCCAGATGGGGACTGCTGAGATATCCAACTTCTGGACTGAGCTACTACTGGGGTTTCCACTTCTGCAGAGTATAGACTGCTATTGTTGGACTACCCAGGCTGTATCATGGAGACCAGTACAGGAAGATCAAGACAGGACGTGGTACTTACTGGACCTCATTTGGTGACCATGGGAAGGGAAAACCCCAGTGTGGAACACAAGGGCAGAACTGATGGGTTTGGGCTTACCAAGGAGGAGCCTTCAAACATGACATCTTTCAAGCTAATAAAAAAAAATCATAAGCTGAAGATACTAAAACCTATGATATATGTAGCATGCATATGTGCATATTTTGTAGTGATGTATATTGAAAGGAACAACAACAACAATAGCAGCAGCAACAGAAAAGACTGTGTCAAAGAACTGCCTGAAACGGTGAACTTTTGCTCAAAACAGTAAACTTCTGCATTGAGAATTTTGAGAGAGGCTGAGAAAAAGATGAAAAATATGTTTGGCAGAATGCATGAGCTCTGGTGGGGTGGGGGGGCAGGGAGGGGGTCAAGGGTCTAGATTTGATTTGTAATATAATTTGATTTGTATGAAATGCACAGAGCTTCAATAAAACATTGGTAAAAAAAAACTTCTTTCCTCAGACATAAAAATTTCAATTTTTGGCAACTTATTATCTAAGTACAACAGAAACCTAATTAAAAAAAAAAAAAAACATGGAGATGAAAGACTCCTCAAGGGTTCAAGAGGCCGTGATTATAACTGAACAATGTGGACTTGCTAGTTTCTGAGCAAACACTTCCTTCTTCCTATTTCATATGCTTTGACAATTCTGAAAGTAGGAAGCAATACTTACATAAATGTAAGCCATTTTTTGCCCTCTTTCTAAGCTGCAAATTAAATTATAGATTGCATTTTTTAGTGCACTACTTATTGTAAAGAAAACATTTTTACCCCTCATTTACCAAGAATCTGTTCCCATTTAATGAGAAACAACTAAGAATGTGTAATTGCCCTATTTACTGCTGAGAACTATAAAGATCAATATCAGGTTTAGCTTTAACAGCATAATGAGTCTGAGTGTGTCAGGGTGAAATCTGATTCAGAAGAGCCTTCAAAGTTAGATCTTCCCCTTTCCTTTCAAGTATCTACACCCCAACAAGCACATATGGCTGTAATGCCGAGATCCACACCTAACACAAGAACAATTGCATCTCCATCTTCGACTGCTTCAATAACAGGCAGAACCCAAAGCAGTGAAGGAAGAACTAAGATCAATTGTGTTGAAACTTGCAGTCATGATATTGGGATCTCGAGGGTTGAATGTTTCAAAGCAATGGTATATATACAATTCTATTTTATTTGAGATACTCTTTTCTGGAACTCCAAATGCTGAGGCTAAGAGGTTATACAAGACACCACCTGCTGGGAAGCAGCCTTTACAGTAGTCTGTCTGACTCCTAAAAGCTGTTTATATTTTTTTAAATTTATTCTCATATGTGTACGCATATACTGTCTGCATGCAGGTTTGTGCACCCGTGTTGTGCAATGCCACAGAGGTCAGAAGAGGGTCTCGGATTCCCCTGGAACTGGAGTTAAAGACGGTTCTCAGCCACCATGTGGGCACTGGGGATCGAACCCGGGTCCTCTGCAAGAGCAGTAGGCGCTCTTAACCACTAGTCCATCTCTCCAGCCCCTATTTATTATTTTTTATGTGTGTCGAGTGTACTGTCTGCATGTAGGTTGTTGCACCCGTGTCGTGCAATGCCACGGAGGTCAGAAGAGGGCGTTGGATTCCCCTGGAGCTGGAGTTAAAGACGGTGCTCAGCCACCATGTGGGTATTGGGAATCGAACCCGGGTCCTCTGTAAGAGCAGTCAGTGCTCTTAACTACTGAGCCATCTTTCCAGCCCCAAAAAGCTGTTTCTTATCTTCCCTGTCCATGCACATGAAGCCACGTCCAGGATACCTTCATTTATCTCATTTTAATCTTCACAGCAATCTTGACAACAGTTATCCTTTTTTGGGGGGGGAGACAAGGTCTCCTTGTAGTCCCCACTGGCTTAGAAGTCGCTAAGCGACGTAGACCAGACTGGACTCCATCTCACAGAGATCCACCTGCCTCTATCTCCCAAATGCTGGAATTACTTATCCAAGGTTTTGTGTGTGTGTGTGTGTGTGTGTGTGTGTGTGTGTGTGATAATACATTGAACTTTTAAATGTCAAATTAATGGGCAATTAAAATTTCCTATTATATTAGTAGGGTGGGGTGAAGTTTGTATAAATATATATCCAAATTGTATTTTCAAGCATTTGAGGCACAGAGAAATGTTCATATACCTATGTTAAATAATGAAAATAGGATACAGAACTGTCCATCAGTGTAATGCCAACTTCACTTAAATATATTTGCACATAAGGGGGAAAAATCACCAAAGAACACTAAAAATATTAACAATGATGCTGTCTCAAAATGTATTAAGTCAAACAATATGAATTTGTCACTGTGTAGGTAAAAAATGGTTAAGTATTAACAATTTCATGTTTAGCATACTTGATATTAACTTAATTTCACATATCTAATATTAGCCCAAGTGCATATAACTTGATATGCCATATCTATTATAATTAATATTAAGGCACATTAATATATTTTTATCATTAATCAGCAGTCACCATACCCTTAACTTAGTATTATATTAAATTATAAATTGAGGGGCTAGAGAGATGGCTCAGGGAGGAAGAGGACTGACTGCTCTTGCAGAGGACCTGGGTTCGATTCCCAGAACCCACATGATGGCTAAGAACTGTCTTTAGTGCTGGGTGTGGTGGCACACGCCTTTAATCCCAGCACTCAGGAGGCAGAGGCAGGCGGATCTCTGTGTGTTCAAGGCCAGCCTGGTCTACCTAGGAAGCTCTAGGCCATCTGGGACTAAAGTGAGACCAAAACAACAAAATTTTTTAAATTTATTTTTTAAAAAATTCATTATTTTTATGTGTATGAGTGCTTTGTCTGCATGTAAATGCACCTGTGTCATGCAATGCCTGCAAAGGCATTGAATTCCCTGGAACTTAGCTGCCATGTAGGTGCAGGGACCTGAACCTGGGTCATCTGCAAGAGCAGATGTTAGGCAAGGCCTGAGCTTGGAGATCTAAAGATGGTGCCTACCGCCCTTCTCTTCCGGTCAAAAGCCTACCTCATCTCAGGCAGCTGATGCACCTTCCCTTCCTGAAGTCACCAGTCACAAGGAGAGCACATTCCAGCTTCATGCAGAACACTAAAGACCCACCTTGTCCCCTCCCACTGCACCAGTTTTGCCCTTACAAGGACACGCTTATTCTCACCACCATTACTTCATCTTCCTCTCCCCAGAACTTATAAAAACCCTTAGTCCCAGCCCGAGCACGCGACTCCCCTGGCCTCCCTGGCCTCCCTCTCTGAGACTGATGGACCTGCCCAGGAACATGTCCTAATAAACTTCCTTTTATACTTTGTTAATCTGGTTTGATCTGGCCTGCTTTGTGTCCGGAAAAAGCCTTTCACTCTCAACTGCTGATTCATCTCTCCAGTCCCCAACCTTTTATTAAGCTTTCAACACACTTTTTTTTTTTTTTTTTAATTTCCGTACGTGTATGAATGTACTGTCTGCATGCAAGTCTGTGCACCCGTGACGTGCAATGCCGCGGAGGTCAGAAGAGGGCGTCGGACTCCCCTGGAACTGGAGTTCTCCTGGAAGTGGAGTTTCAGACGGCTCTCGGCCGCCATGTGGGTGCTGGGGATCGAACCCGGGTCCTCTGCAAGAGCGGTCGGCGCTCTTAACCGCTAGGCCATCGCTCCAGCCCCGCTTTCAACACACTTTTTAAAAAATAAAATCTTTAAGGGCTGGAGAGATGGCCTAGAGGTTAAGAGTGCCGTCTGCTCTTGCAGAGGAATCGGGTTCGATCCCTAGCACCCACATGGCGGCTAAGAACTGTCTTTAACTCCAATTCCAGGGGAATCTGACACCCTCTTCTGACCTCTGAGGCATTGCACAACACAAGTGCACCACCCTACATGCAGACAGTACACTCATACACATAAAAAATAACAAATAAATTAAAAAAATAAAAAAATCTGCAAAATACCATTAGAATGAAAAAAAAGAGACAATGTTCTATAAAAATGTGAATCCTTGAATTATTTCATTTAATTTTTACTTACTTTCTGATTATAAAAGCCTTGTAAAGTTATTTCAAAAGTAAGCACTGCAAAACTCAGTGATTCAAGTAAAAATAAATAAATAAATAAATAAATAAATAAATAAATAGTTCCCATCAGCTTGCAGTTCCAAATATGCCATCAGAGAATGTCATGTAGCACCCTGGTTAGTATTGGGTCGAGAGAAATCGCCTTACAACATCCTCAAAGAAGCATGTAGGTGAATTCTTTTGAAACAAATGAGGCAGAGCACTGGTAGGCATTAGCCAATACCACCACTTCCCTCCATTCTTTTCACAACATCATAAGATGTGATGATCAAAGCTAAGACGGATCCATCTTTTAGTTCCACTTTTTGGTAAATATAGGTATATTGTTATGGTTAATCTTGATTGCCAATTTGATTGACTTAGAAGCTGCTTAGGACATGATTAAAGTACACTTAGTGAACGACACTTACAGCAAGGATTAACTAAAGTGGACGACTGCCCTGAATGTAGGCAGCACCATCCAACAGGCCCTAGAGAGTGCCATTGCTGTGAATATTCTTGATGATACTGTCTTTGAGAAAGACAGAGCCTTTCTCAGCTCTTAGCCAACAAAGCCATCTCCTAGCCAGTGGGTTTTGGATCCTTGTCTCATGATCAAATAATAAAATCAAAGAACCACAAAGGGTGAGTTTTAGAGAGAAGTTTATTTATTATACATTCATGGGTGGGAGCTAGACACACATGCGAGAGAAAGAGAGGGGCGGGACCCCTGTGTAGCAAGAGGGTTCCCAGGAAATCAGATACAGTGGGTCTGCTAGTCTGAGTGTTTTTTTTATAAAGGACTTACAGCACAAACTAGGGTGAGGCATGAGGAGGGGGTGAGCTGGTCCGTCCAGTTGGCTGAACCATAAGGTGTCCAAGTGTCACCTCTCACTTTCAGTCATAGTCACGTATGTTAGGCCTGGTTCTCCCCGAGATCCAGAATTTAAGTCTGGATGTTCCAGCTTGCGCCTGTGAAGCAACACAGGAATTAGTGTAAGGTCATAGCACATGTAAGCGAGGGATTCCAGAAAGCCAACCTAAGCAGAGTTTTGAGAAATAGTCACCCTAGACTTCGTTTCCGAAATCTTGGAAAAGTTCCTGCAAGCACCTGCGATCGTGCCTAACAGGAGGCAGGGAGAAAGACACTGGAGGAGGTTCTCTCCAGATGCTCCTGACGCTGGCCGCAGGCCCACCTACACCTGTCCCCCTCTTCCTCGCCTCTTTACTTCCTTGTATTCTCACTCCAGCTTCAGGGCCATCTTAACGCTGGTCATCCCAGGGGGTGGCAGGCCAGACCATGCCCAAAATAAAACCCAAATTATCTTTAAAAAAATTTTTATAATATTATATAATATTATTATTATTATTGTTGTCTTTTTTTGAGACAGGGTCTCCCTGTAGCTCTGGCTGTCCTGGAACTCGATTGGACTCCTGTATACTTTTGCACTGGGTCTCCCCTTGATATGAACCTAACAATTAGTACAGTTTGTATTGTTATTTTTGAGATAGTGTCTCCCTTTAGTCCCAGCTCACCTGGAACTCACTATGTAGACCAGGCTAGCCTTGAAGTCACAAAGATCTGCCTGCCCCTGCCTCCCAAGTGCTGGAAATAAAGGCATGTACCACCACACCCAGCTAATTGGTATATATTTTTCTTTTCTTTAAAACTATAGTTTACAGTAGTATTTACTAAATAAATTATATAATTTATCTTTTACAAGCAATAAAATAAATCACAAATATTTCAAAGACAATGTATATACATAACATAAGGTCTTTATAATTAGCTTTGCTTTTCTCATTTCACTAGTAAACAGTGAAAAATATTTATAGAAGCTAGTTTTCTATAGCTTCTATAAAGTATAGGCAGACCTATTATACTGATCCTGAAAAGTAACCAATTTGGGGCTGGAGAGATGGCCTAGCGGTTAAGAGCACCGACTGCTCTTGCAGAGGACCCAGGTTTGATCCCCAGCACCCACACGGCAGCTGAGAACCATCTTTAACTCCAGTTCCAGGGGAATTCTCTTCTGACCTCCACAGCATTGCACGACAGGGGTGCACAAACCTGCATGCAGACAGTACATTCAGATACATATGAAAATAAATTAAAAAAAAATTTTTTTAAAAAGAAAAGTAACCAATTTAAACTTTCAATGACATGTGCTATGATTAGAATTTTGTAAAAGAAAGAGAATTTATACTCTTGGACTCAAACTGCCACACTCACAAAATTAACCAACGAGGGGCCACAGATTAATACGAATTTATATAATTTGCTGGTGTACCAGAGCCCAATTAAGAAAACTGACACATCAAGGGAGCCAATTGTTGATGTGTCAGGGATGCAACCCATTCCACACAGGGATGAGCGGGACCCTGACTGTCTGTTACAGAGACCTTTTAAAGCCAAAGCCACAAACTAGAGGAATTTGGTGACATCATACATACACAATTGCAAGGCTATAGAAACACAATGCAAGCAGTGGTGACCTTTAAGCTGATTGGTTGTGTTTAGCAGCATGAAGCCCCTTGGAGAGGAATGGGCTTCTTAGGGGGTCGGAAGCACTGCTTCAGGGCTGGGAAAGTTCATCCTGACGTCAGGTAGCTGTGGGAACTAGGAACTCAGGGTCAGACTGTATTCTTGTGGTTAAGGTAGTCATGGGAACCAGACTTGCTTCAACTAGATTAACTATTTCTGACCTAGTCCTAACAATATCTTATCATTTTGCATGGATGGATTTTTAAAAATATTAGCAGATTACTTATGTGGCTTGTTTGTAGTCATTCTATGCATGCAAAATGAAATAATGCAAGAGTCTACTGGGAAATAGCAGTTCCAAGTCCAGAAAGGTGATTGGCAATGGTATAGAAAAGCAGCCCAAGGACTGGAGAGATATCCTAGCAGTTGAGGGCTCCGACTGCTCTTGCAGAGGACCTGGGTTCGATCCCCAGCACCCACATGGCGGCTGAGAACCATCTTTGGCTCCAGTTCCAGGGGAGTCCAACACCCTCTTCTGACCTCCACGGCATTGCACTGCATGGGTGCACAGACCTACGTGCATATAGTACATTCATACACATAAAAATAAATAAATAAATAAACAAATAAATAAATAAATAATAAATAAAATTAAAAAAAGAAAAGCAGGCCAAATATAGTTCATGCAGTTCTTCACAGTCAGCAAGCAACAGCAAGGATAGAATAGTGTATTTTTACATCCCATCTGTCTGCTGATCAGCCATGTCCAGGTCCATTTGATTTGTACTGTGTACTGGGGCTCAGGCCAGTTCTTCTGGAGAACTCTGGAGTGTAGAAACATCTCTCTTACAGCTGCGTTCAGTCCCATCTGTGTGCTTAGGTGGTCACCACTTTCACTTATAAGTAGACATCGAGCACAGGGGCATTGTCATCCTGCATTTCCAGAGCATTTGGTTCAGCAGTCAAGTAGATGGTTCCCTCTTCCAAGGTGAATGTTAAACTGGAAGGTAACCCTTTCTGACAGACACCAAGGAGGCTCTATTTCAGGTCATGGTTGCATGGCGGGAAGCAGATGGAGAACCGGGCTCTGTTCCTGGGGTCAGGAGCTGTGGCAAAAGCCCATTACATCTCCCAAGATCCTAATTGGTATATTTTTAATTTTGTTTTTTTAATTTATTTTCTTTTTTTAAATTTATTTATTTATTTTTAATTTTTAAAATTTATTTTTGTATGTGTATGAATGTATTGTCTGCATGTAGGTTTGTGCACCCGTGTCGTGCAATGCCGCAGAGGTCAGAAGAGGGTCTTGGATTTCCCTGGAACTGGAGTTCTCCTGGAATTGGAGATACAGATGGTTCTTAGCCGCCATGTGGGTGCTGGGGATCGAACCCAGGTCCTCTTCAAGAGCAGTCGGTGCTCTTAACCGCTAGGCTATCTCTCCAGCCCTTAAATTTATTTTTTTAACAATTGAAATATTATCACTTTTTTTTTCTAGACCCATGTCCCCCCCCATTCCCCCACTCCACCAGAGCTTATGCATTCTGCCAAACATGTTTTTCATCTCTTTCACAGTCTTTCTCAATATTCTCCATGAGGAAGTTGACTGTTTTGAGCAGTTCACTGTTTCAGTCCTTTCTGTTGTTGTTGTTGTTTCCAATATGCATCACTCCCAACTGCTTTGGACAAAAGCTCAGGGGACCATGCACAAGAAATACTTACAACTAGGTAATTGGCACTAGCATCCACAGATGAGGGATACCATTCGTCGTTTGTTTTTCTGGGACTGTGTTACTTCACTCAGCATGATGTCCTCTAGCTCCAGCCATTTTCCTGCAAAGCTCGTGATGTCGTCTTTCTTTACTGCTGCATAGAACTCCATTGTGTAGATGTACCACATTTTCTCTATCCACTCGTCAGTTGAGGGGCATTTGGGTTGGTTCCAGCTCCTTGCTATTGTGAAGAGAGCTGCAATAAACATGGCCGTGCATGTATCTCTGTGGTGGCGTAAGTCTTGAGGGTACATGCCCAGGAGTGGTACGGCTGGGTCAGGTGGCAAGTTCATTCCAAGTCTTCCAAGGGTTCTCCACACTGCTTTCCATAGAGGCTGTACGAGTTTACATTCCCACCAGCAGTGGATGAGTGTTCCCCTTTCCCCACAACCTCTCCAGCACTTGGTATCATTTGTTTTCTTGATCCTAGCCAGTCTTATTGGAGTAAGATGATATCTTAAAGTGGTTAAAATTATGTTTAATTGTACATAGAATAATTATGTGAAGCAAGGCAAAATTTTGAATCTGTCATTCTCTTTATTTGGAAATTAAGTAGAAGTGTTAGGGTCTGGGGGTCCCTCTCAAATTGTAAAGTTGCAGCAGAGAGACCACTCATTTAACCATGTGGAGTTTTATAGGAGGGTTTAATTTAATCATGACGCAGGGCCAACACTCAACTGTGGAGGAGTGTGGCCCCGAGGTGCAGGTTACAGGGTAATTTATAAGTACAGCAGCCAATCAGAGTTTAGCATCACAATTAAAGTTACTAATCAAGTATACCAGCCAATCAGAGTTTAACACCACAGTTAAAGTTACCAATCGAGGGGAAACACAGGAAGAAAGCAAACCAATCATTCCTAAAATGACTACAAAAAAATGGCTTAATGGTATCTGAGAACACTGTCCCTGGGTGTTCTTTTTATATAATGTGAAAATTTTATTAAGGAATAACAATGAGGCTAGGAGAATGGAGAGGAAAGCAGTCTTCAGCAAGTGGAAATGATGAAGACTCTCATGATGATGATTGTATGACCTGCAATAGGAAGACTCATTGCTTTATGGTCCTTTGTTAAATCTTTGCACCTGATGAGGTAGAAGGGGATTCAGTCTGGGCTTTCTTCTGTTCCCGTTCCACTAAAATTTCCGATAAGAAAGTTGACATTCCAGATAATCTTCACTCCTTTTATGTTTATTGATGTACTGTGCCCAAAACATCAAGATATCAATTTCCCAATCATTGGTGGCTATAGATTTTAGTTTTAGCAGGAACTCAGTTGTTTTCTTTTCCAGCTTCAGAGCCATTTCTAGGGCTTTTACAGGAGTGGTCAGTTCATTCATATCAGACATCTTATAATCTGAAGTGGAGCTCTTACCCTCATGTTCCCTGAGATATCCGAGGATTTCATGTGCTTTTGTCTTCTTTTCATCTGCCTGGGCTTCAAAGAATAAGGCAAAAGAAGGCATTCCTGAGTCAGCACTGAACCTGTAGGCCATGGATAAATACACATTGCCGACAGGTGGCCTGTAAGATGCCACTTCGCTGATAGCATGTACACATTCTACAGAATAGGGATGGTTGCTGATTACTTGAGCCATCTCAGCATTAGGGAAATTCAGCATAGGATGTCTCTCTGAGTTTTTATAATCCTCCATTTCATTTCCCCCTCTCATTATGTGGCCTTCAAATTCTGAAGGAATTTCACAAGAGTCAACCACAGTTGGTGTTTCCAAGATGGAATGATCTCCAAGGGGGTGTGTGCGTGTGTGTTTGTATTGGTTGTATTGGGTCCTTAGCACCATGATTTTAATGGAATTTACCCACTAGTTAATAAATCTGACAAGTGTTAAGGATGCATGGGCCACAAGTTAGAGCAACCAGAAGGATAAGTTTACTGGCAAAGCCAGGAAGTCTTCAGCTCTCAGCTGAGAAAGAAACTGGCTCTTTGGTGGGGGGGGGGGTCCTGACCCTAAACTGCCTAGCCAATTTTTTTTTATTTTATTTATTTTTGTATGTGCATGAATGTACTGTCTACATGTAGGTCTGCATACCCATGTCATGCAATGCCACAGAGGTCAGAAGAGGGCATCGGATTCCCCTGGAACTGGGGTTAAAGACGGTTCTCAGCCGCCATGTGGGTGCTGGGGGTCGAACCTGGGTCCTCTGCAAGAGCAGACCTGGCACTCTTAACCACTAGGCTATCTCTCCAGCCCTGCCTAGCCAATTTTTATCTCCTACCTTTATCACATTACCCTCTGAGGAGGTTACCCCATTTGCCAAGAGGGAATCGGGGTGCTGACCACTCTAACTTCTTCCATGCTGAAAAGGGGCATAGGGGTGGCAAAGGGGCATAGGGGGTGGTGACTGGGGTACCCCTGCTCAGTGGATCTATCTAAAGGACCCCCAAAAGTATAATTACAGAGAGAACAAAATCCTTGACCGGTACCTGTGAAGGCGAGAGTGGCTAGGTACATTTTCTAGTCAGGGAACCAGGATATGAACAGGGTGAATTAAATGTCCAACTTAAGAGTCCATTAGAATTTCTCAACGAGGGGTTCTGAAGCATCCATTATTGGGCTTCTTTTGTTCATTTGGCCATGTGTCTGGACTAAGGATCTGCTTTCCAGGAAATTTTGATAGTCATGGTGTGAGTTTTCCCTTAGGTAGTTGCTTAAATAGAAAGAGGAAACTTTATTATTTGGTAACAACAGATCTCATATTACTTTAAATAACTTAAAACCTAGTGTTTGGAAGCACAATCTCTCAGACTTTAAAGGAAATACAATGATTACCTATCTTTTGGTTATACTTTCCTTTGGGGTGTTTAAGTCCATACAGTTAGCCCAGATTAACCAAGTTTTGTTTTCTCAAGGTCAGTTAAGGATCTGATCCTCAGGGCCCACTCGGATTTTGGGGGGAGAGGCCTCTGGCTCCTCTTGGCTTTTACTGTTTCCATCCACTGGAGGACAAAGTCAGGTCATGTAGGACCAGGCTTCCCTTTTGAAGCATGAAGAGACTTTCCTCTTTATAGACTGGACACTGGCTAGAGTCCCATTAGTGTGTCTCCAAGACCACCCCTCCCTAGTGACTCACAGTTGCAGGACATTTCAGGAGATGTCCCCCCAGACATAGTGCCCTGGGACTTAGTTGACCTCTGAGGGCAAGAAACAAAGTTGTTCCTTAAGGCCCTCGGCTGAATTGGTATGGGCATTAAGTATGGTCATTCCGTTATCCATTCAGAAAGGCTAAGTTACACCAGTCTAATACTTTTAATTACTGTATAATATTTTAGATAAGGCTTGGACAAAAATTCAAGCAGCTTTGTATAATACTGACTGGAGGAGGGACTTACAATAGGTTAAGCAGGCATAGCTCACAAGATAGAATTAAACAATTTCAGAGTTATGTTAAATGTAAATTGTTGATTACAATTATTACAAACAGGAACAATCTCTTTCTTATTCAGATCCCCCCATCCTGATTTATAGTTTTCCCAGAAAGACAGGAGTTGTACCACATTCCAGAAGACAGGAAATAAACTGATAAGGATTACCAAGCCCATCCAAGACTATCTTCTTCTGGACTGCATGCAGCTGGTTCAGGAAGATAAAACCTAGCTTTTTGAGCCAAATTATCTGGTTAGGTTAAAGGAAATATCAAAAGCAACTCTTGCAAGAAACATAAAGTACATTTTCAGTAGCCATAGGTAACCCACTATTTGTCTGTGTCCATTTAATCCAAACCTGTAACAGGGAGTCCTGTGCAAGCCAGGAGTGGACTGAAAACTAGCAACCATTTTGACATTACTTTTTTTGTTTTTTTTTTTTTATGTCAGCTTGTGATTTCATACATCATTTTCCAATTCAGTTCAGGCATACTTCCCTTTCCCTTTCCCCCCAACCCCACCCCATCCCAGATCATTCATTCTGCCATAACTGTCCTGCATCTTTCTCTCAGATTTTTTTTTCATTTTTTAGCTATAAGTGATAATCCATGAGTACAATCATCCTTCATGTAAAACCAATTTGCAGGCTGTTGTGTCCAAACCCCCACAGCCCCACATTCCACGGGGGGTGAGGGGTTGTATGTTCAATCAAGTTGATCAAATGACAATTCTGCATACCTTATCCTTTAACTATGAAGTGCCATGTGATGTGTAGATAAAGCTTGGGCAAAAACTGAACACTCTTAAACAAACCTTGACTAGATATATATTTTAATTCTTTTTATTTATTTATTTATTTTTATATTTTAGTTCTTAAACTAGTTGATTGAACCTTAGAAAATTAAGCTTATTTATATAGTCTTACCTTTTACCTGCCATAACGTAGCTCCTCAAACTCTTATCATTTGCACAGACTTTCTCATCATCTTCATATAAATCCTTACGAAAAAATATCTTCATTTCTATATCTCTCTAACATTTTTCTCACCTTCTCATTTCCTTTCTTAATACCATGAGGCATAACAACATTCATAAACAGTTTGACCCTTAGTTGTGAAGAAATACTAAGAAGCACTGTCATAAAATAAATACTGTGGTTAGACACAATGTCATGACAAAATAATTTTTTTAATTAATTAATTTTATTTTATTTTTGGTCTTTTTGAGGCAGAGGCTCCTTTTAGTCCCAGCTGGCCTGGAGCTCACTCTGTAGACCAGGCTGGCCTTGAACTCACAGAGATACACCCGCCTCTGCCACCCGAGTGCTAGGATTAAAGGCATGAGCCACAATAACCAGCTTAAAGATGGTTCTTAGCCACTATGTGGGTGCTGGGAATCGAACATGGGTTCTCTGCAAGAGCACTTGGCACTCTTAACCACTGAGCCATCTCTCTCCAGCCTGACAAACTAGTTTTTTTATTTTTATTTTTTATTTTTTATTTTTTGGTCTTTTTGAGACAGGGTCTCCCTGTAGCCCTAGCTGTCCTGGTACTCACTCTGGACCAGGCTGGCCTTGAACTCACAAAGATCCACCTGCCTCTGCCTCCCAAGTGCTAGGATTAAAGGAGTGCATGACAAACTAGTTTTAAAACCAAAACCAAACTTGAGCATTTTCAGAAAGGTGGTAAATATCCCTAACTGGGTTTCCAACTTAATAAGAGATGGAAAATGATATGCACCAGATAAACCCCATTTTGTTCTGAAATCAGTATTTCTGACCTTAACCTAAACCTTGGCTGTGCTGGGATTGAAGCCATGCTAGGATTAAAGGTGTGGCCCACCACACCTGGCTGGGGAACTCCCAGGAGTGGCCAGACTAACAGGACAGCAGTTCCAGCCCAGGGAGGTATTTAAATCACTACAGGAACTTAATAAAACCCACTAGCTATCCCAGACTGCCCTCTCCCACCCCTGGAGGCAAGAAATAGGGCTGCCCCTGGCCATTCTGGTATCAGTTCTCCACCCAACTGGACCAAGATATACACATGCTTGTGTCTCCTGAGTGCTGGGAGATAGTTTGGACACCAAAGGAAATATCAGGACTTCAGATTAAAAATAAGTAAAACTTAAAAACGGTTATCCAAACAGATATAATTTTGTATTAAAATAGATGGGTCATGTGATGGTTTTTAGATTCTATTGCCTAGGACTTCAGTTGAGCACTTGTGCATAAACAAGTAGTAATTTTTGTAGGATAATAGATATTTAAAGATATTTTTAGGCTTATACCATTAAAATATTTGTATTTCTTGCAGGGTGTGGTGGTGCATGCTTTTAATCCCAGCACTCGGGAGGCAGAGGCAGGCAGATATCTGTGAGTTCAAGGCCAGCCTGGTCTACAGAGTGAGCTCCAGGCCAACTGGGACTGAAGGGAGACCCTGCCTCAAAAAACCCCCCCAAATTTTTATATTTCTGATCAAGCATGCCAGAATAAGATCTCACTAAGTATGAGGGCTTAAGGCATTTACATACTCCAAATAGGTTCCTACCCATAAGCTGAACTGAGGTTCCATAGTTTTAGAAAGACTCAAACATAAATCCAAAACATCAGGAGCCTGGGTGAGAGGGCTGCTCTAACATCTTAAAGTGATCACAATAATTTTATATAATGTCTTCATCCACATGGAGACTAAAAGCATGGAGTGAAGTACAGTTTTCATGAATTTGATTCACCCAGTTCTCTGAGACCAACTCTTCCACAAACACAAACATACAGCACACAACAGGGATGGCCTGCCAGATCAGCAAGGAGGGCACAGACCCAGGGAATTCCCTTTGCCTCCCAGACACAGACCATCCTGGAGATCAGCTCCTATACTGCACCCCCAGAAGCCATGCGGCACTCTGACTGATCTAGGTGCCAGACCCCAAAATGGGTCTCTAGCAGAGACCACACAGTTGACATATGGGCACTCTAGGGAGCTCAGGAATTCTCCAAGCTTCAAAGACCTCCACCCAACCCAGACCAAGATTCCTGACTAACTGCTGATATAAAGTTTACTAGCTAGCACGAGGAAGTTTATCTCTGGTCCTTTGAGACAGAGTCTCCTTGTAGCAGCTGGGTGTAAACTCACCAAAGCAAACCAGATGGGCTGACCTTGAGCTCACAAAGAACTGCCTGCCTCAGCCTCCCAAGGACTGGGATCAAAGGCATGTACCACCATGCCTGGCCCAAGAGGCAGCAAAACTGCCCCACCTAGAACAAAAGCCAGTCCAAGAATTCACTCCCAGCCCTGAAGGCAAGATAGTATGTTAAATCAGGGCTACATTCTCCCAGAAAATCTGGCCCACAGCAGTCTCCAAAAAACAAAGTCGACTGAACATCTTGAATGCAAACACGAACCAAAAAGTCGTCTAGAAAATAGGATCCTTTAATAGTCAACTCAGAGGCTAACTTATATAAACAATTACCATCTGTTGTGAAGCATTTAATAGAAAGATGTCTATGGTATCCAAATTTTGGGCCTTTAAATACATTTTTAAATATCCATATTTTAAAGTTTGCATGTGCGTATCTAGCCTGGCATACCAAAATGCATGATTCTGTGCCCATAAAGGGTGGAAACTTGAAGTGGCCACTTAGACAGAACCAACATGAGACAATTACAATGACTGAATTACAAACACACACGAAAACTTAGATGCATGATGAGCAGGACTACATGAATCTTAGACACAGGGAAGAACAGTTACCCTAAACACAAGACATAGTTACTTAGAATTTCCCATCTTCAGATCTCAGAGAATGAAAATGAAAGCAACAGACAACAGAACAAAGAAAACAACACCAAAGACTAGGTGGACACGAAGAGAAGAAGTACTGTGCCACAGAGCTGACCACCCGCTGGTCCCGGAACCCCAAATCCAGACCCCTCAATTGAATTCCAAATAACTGAGGTGAACCCCTGTTCACACTTTTCCAGTGGAGAGTAGGGGCATCCCCCCTCTCCATGCTCAACAAGAGATACTGCATCCAGTTTCTCCTAACCAAGTGCCGTAGACCAGAGACTGGAGTTTAAGCAGAACCAAAGTGAAAGTAAAAAGAACAGTCTCTAGTCCCTCCAGTGGTCCTGGGGGATCCCGTACGAGCCCCCAAAATGTTAGGGTCCAGGGTTCCCCCTCAAATTATTGTAAAGTTGCAGTAGAGAGACCACTCACTTAACCACATGGCATTTTATAGGATGGTTTAATCTAGTTATGATGCGGGCCAACACTCAACTTGGGAGGAGTGTGGCCCCGAGGTGAGGTGTGGGTTACAGGGTAATTTATAAGTACACCAGCCAATCAGAGTTTAACACCACAGTTAAAGTTACCAATCCACGGGAAACATGGGAAGAAAGCAAACCAATCATTCCTAGAATGACTAAGGAAAAATGGCTTAATGGTATCTGAGAACACTGTACCTGAGTTTTTATAATCCTCCATTTCAGAAGGAGATATATTTGGGTGTCAAGTCGAAGACTTAAGAATATTGCCTGGAGGTGTTAGTTCCCTCAGGCTGCTATCTAAATCATAGCAAATCTAGCAGTTGAAAACAATACAAATTGCTTCTTTTTCAATTCTAGAAGTCAGAAGTCCAAAATTAGTTTCATGGGCCAAAATCAAAGTGTCTGAAAGACTGACCTTATTCAGAGGATCTTATTCCTACTCCCCCACCAGGGTAGGATAGGAGTGGTATATGGGTCCAGTGGCCAATGCTGAGTCCCGACAAGTGCATTGTGGGCACTGGCTCCTCATGGGCTTAATTAGGAAGCTGTCTTTCCAGGCTGATTTTGGAGACCAAGCAATTCATTCTGTTAGCATATTTTTCCCTTCCCATGCCTTTGTGTGCTGAAGTGTTAGAATAGTCAAAGGGTCATAAGCCCAATTAGGAAGAAAATGACTAGCTAGTCATAAATAGCTACCAGGCTTTACTCAAGCCTTATCAACCCGTCACTCTGTTAGGCAGGGCCTGGGCTTGGAGATCTAAAAATGGCACCTACCACCCTTCTCTTCTGGTCAAAAGCCTGCCTCATCTCAGGCAGCTGATGCAGCTTCCCTTCCTGATGTCCCCAGCCACAAGGAGAGCACAGCCTAAGACCATATATGGTTACATTCCAGTTTCATGACTAACACTAAAGACCCACCTTGTCCCCTCCCACTGCACCAGTTTTGCCCTTACAAGGACATAACTTGTTTCACCACCATTACCTTATTTCCTCTCCCCAGAATTTATAAAAATGCTCAGCCCCAGCCCAAGTGTACGACTCCCCTGGCCTCCCTCTCTGAGACCGCTTGACCTACCCAAGAGTGTGTCCTAATAAACCTGCTTTTATACTTTGTTAATCTGGTTTGATCTGGCCTGTTCTGCATCAGAAAAAACCTTTCACACTCCCCTGGCAAAGGGGAGCTACGAAGACAAGATGTCCTGTCCCCATAGTGCCCATGGGATACAGAGGAGCACTGCCCCACACATCAAAGGAACCTTCAAGGACAACGGGCCTTGGCACCAGCCATACTCCAGCTGGACCCGAAAGGGGCTAAAAACCTTGCCCCCACCCCTGGCAGGTCGCAGAGAATTCCTTTTTGCCAGAGGAGTCTCTCTGCTGGCTTAAGTATATGTTCCTTGTCCATTGTAAGTGTGGCTCTGGCTTCTATTCCTTATTTCCTTTTTTTTTAAGGTAGCATTTTTATTTTATTTATTTATTATTTTACGTGTATGAGTGTACTGTTTGCATGTAGGTAGGTCACTGTATCATGCAATGCTGCGGAGATCAGAAGAGGGTGTAAGATTCCCCTGAAACTGGAGTTAACGATGGTTCTTAGCCGCCATGTGGGTGCTGGGAATCGAACCCAGGTCCTCTACAAGAGTAGTCGGCGCTCTTAACCGCTGAGCTATCTCTCCAGCCCCTTGAAATGCCATCAAATTCTCTTGTATGAAAATCGCAAAAATTGTATTTAAAAATAAATAAAAAACAGTGTTCCTTAATTTTTTTTATTGCCCTAATATTTGAGGGTTTGATCTATATTGTTTGTACCTTTACAGAGATTTTCTCTTTGGCTTGATTTTGGTCAATTTTTGTGAATTAGCCTGTATTCCCAGATGGAGGATTGCTGCAGAGACAAGGCTAGCCTGGGACGGGTTACAAGACCCTGCCTTAAAAAACAAAACCCAAACTAAATAACAGTAGCAAAAGATGGATTTTCATTATAAAGTTTCACATTTTACCTGTTATTAGTTATGCTAATTTAACCCTTCCCTGAGTCCCTCCCCAGTATCCTCTGGGTTTTCCCTTTAATTAACATTCAGGTCAATATCAAGTAATTTAGTGCTTACATATTCATTGCTTTGTTACTTGTCAATTGCATTTTTTACCACTATAAATTAATTATTTTTGTACACTTTAACAATTGTTTGATTGCTTTGATGGTTACATTGCTGACATAAAATCACAAGTTCTTTCTTTCTTTTTTTATTCTCTCTTTTTGAAACAGGGTCTCCCAGTAGTCTCAGCTGACTTAGAACCCACTGTATAGACCAGGCTGCCCTTGATCTTCCTGTCTCTGCCTGCCAAGTGCTGGGATTAAAGATATGTTCTACCATGTCCAGTTCATTATTTATTTTTATTTATTAAGTTAATTTATTTTTTCTCTTTTTGAGACAGGGTCTCCCTGTAGCCCCAGCTGTCCTGGAACTCACTATGTAGACCAGACTGGCTTTGAACTCACAGAGATCTGCCTGCCTCTGCCTCCCAAGTGCTGGAATTAAAGGCGTGTGCCACCATACCCAGCTTGTATTGGAACTTTTAATAACCTTTCTGCCCATCTCCTCCCAGTATTTCCCCCACCTCCTCTTCTTTATCCCTGCCCTCCACCACCCCTGGCCACTTAAACCTTTCTAATCTCAGCATTTTTCCCTCTACTTTCATATCACATGTCTTCTACTATCCCCTTCTCCACTTTATGGACCCTTTTCTAGCCTCCTGACTGCTATAACCACTTTAAAGTAAATACACAAATCTAAAATTTCCAGGGCTGGAGAGATGGCCTGGTGGTTAAGAGCTCCGACTGCTCTTGCAGAGGACCAGGATTTGATCCCCAGCACCCACATGGTAGCTGAGAACCGTATTTAACTCCAGTTCCAGGGGAATCCGATGCCCTCTTCTGACCTCCACAGCATTGCACAACACAGGTGCACAAACCTACATGCAGACAGTACATTCATACACATAAAAAAAAATTCCAAGCTAGAATACCCATAGGAGACTGTGTGGTATTTGTCTTTCTGAGTTATTTCAGTATATCTTCCAGTTCCATCCATTTGCTTGTTAATTCCATGATTTCATTTTTCTCTATAGTGCATTAAAATTCCTTTGTGTCTATGTACCACATTTTCATCCATTCATCAGTTGATGGACATCTATCTGGGCTAATTCCATTTCTTAGTTATTGTGACTATGGATGTGTGAGCATCTCTGCTGTAGGATATAAAGTCCTCTGGGGATATGTCCAGGAATAGTATAAGTGGTCATATGTCAGTTCTAGTGTTAGCTTTAAACAAAAAAACTATTAATTTTATTTATTTATTTCTGTGTAGAGTGTGTCTGTGTGTCTGTGTGTCTGTGTGTGATGCATGCTTGGGTGCCCATAGAGGCCAGAAAAGAGTACTTGATCCGTGGAGCTGGAGTTACAGCAATTATGAACTGGCTGATGTGGGTGCTGGGACTGAACTTACCCTCTGAAAGTACATGGAATATTCTTAACTGCTGAGGTGTCTTGTTTCTAGTGTTTTGTCTTCACAAACCTCCACACTGATTCCATAGTGGGTGCTCCCATTTACACTCTGCACTGGGTGCTCCTGTTTATACTCTGCACTGATTCCATAGTGGGTGCTCCCATTTACACTCTGCACTGATTCCATAGTGGGTGCTCCCATTTACACTCTGCACTGATTCCATAGTGGGTGCTCCCATTTACACTCTGCACTGATTCCATAGTGGGTTCTCCCATTTGTGCTCTACGCTGATTCCATAGTGAGTGCTCCCATTTATACTCTGTGGGAAAACTTGGTTAAGGTGGGTAGTATTCTAAACCAATGGGACCTCCCTGGCCACACCCATGGAGTGCGGTGTAGTGATGAAAAGGTTTACCAGCATATTAAGATCTGTCTGTGTATGATAGCAATGCATGTGCGTCTGCTCAGTACGACCTTTATAAAGTGTCATATGAGTGTACACAGGAAGTACTGTTCACTTTTAAGGATTCTATAATGTAATTATGGCATATACAATCGTGTTCCACCTACCAGGTACTATGTACCTTGTGACAGCCTCAAGTGAAACAGACATATATAAATAGAGTTACCCATACATAATAAAATTGTTTCATATATCTGTAAAAAAAAAAAAAGGTTTAGTATTTGGCTCTGAGATTTGAGTCATGATTGATATACAACCAGACATTTTGCAATAAAATCTCTCTCTGCATTTGGACCTGAACATGCGTCCATGTGGTGTCCTTTCCTGTGCGTGTTTTCCACATGGATCATCCAGGGATTAAATGGGCCCCTCCACAAATCTCTGTGGGCTTCCAACAATTGGTGCCCAATGAGGGGCAGGAGGAAACCTTAACTTAGGTATGCGAACCTCTAAATCTTGCCTTTCTCTTCTCTTTCTCCTCTCTCTCCTGATATCTATCTGTTGTGGTGGAGCCGTCTGTCCTGCTGGTTTCAATGGCTGGGAGAGTGATCTGGGAACATGTGGCTTTGTACACATGGAGGAAAATCGCAAGGTTCTGATTTGGCTTAGAGAGAATGTCCCATTCTCTCCAGGCATGTACCTCATGGCTTGGTCACTCCTGCAGGCTATAAAAGCCAGTGACTTCAAGGCTGAGTTTAATATCAAGGCTTAGCAGATATGCTTGGCCTTGGAACCATTTTTCATAATTCTACAGGTCTGAAAAATTTTCTGGTTTTAAATTCCACCACCCAAAGAAAGACTTCATCTCCTACTGTGAGGAACCCATTCCTCAAGTTCGGTTCCAACTTTAAATTGTTCCTATGTAAATTTTCTCCAGGTAGCTCTCCTAGACCTGAGCCCACTTCTTTCTGATGCAAATTAAGGCCTTTCTTGGGAACCACCCTACCAAGAGCAATCTTTTCCAGATAATTTTAAACCTTGGTCACCACTTAATACTTTTCTCTTAGATTTTGTATACAAAATCTGTTTTTAGATAAAAGTTTATTGCTCTCTTATCTTCTTGTGGGTTTCTTTCATAACTATTTCTAAATCTAACTCTTCCTACCTAAGCCTGCCAGCTATTCATAGATCCAAAATTCAGATTCAGCTAGCTGTATCACTCCAGTAATTCAAATCCATGTCAGCATGCTTAACTTAAAATGTAATATTTTTACTTAACCCCTGGGTACCCTCGATATCTTTTGAGTAAATATATGTGCACAATTAAAATTAATTGGTTGATTTAATTTTATCTTGCTCTTTTTAAATGTGTTTCACCTTAAAGATCTCTTCCCACAGAATTCTTGATCACACGTGGTTTGTTCTTTGGCACCACTAGCCTGCTGCCAGCCGCCCAGACTGAGCACGTGGTATCTAAATCATGCCCCTTAAATAACATTCTTTTGATTTCAGCATTTTGGAGACAAAATAGATGGATTTCTAGGAGAGTTTACAGGCCCTGGAGTTCTAACAAAACAAACTTGCCCTAATAAATTGTCTTTTTTTAAGGTAAAAGTCTCTTTAGCAACATGAATTGATATTTTGGTTCAATTAAAATGAGAAATTTTTTTTGAATAAAACTGTTTTATGTTTCTTTACGCTCATCTTCAAGCTGTGTGTATGTGTGAGTGAATGCCAGTTCCTGTTTTTAATTCATTATAATCCTACAGGTTTAAATCTAATTAGGAGCTGACTATAAACAAAGATAGATTCAACTCATAAAAAATGTTTGTTTTATACCCCTTAGTGTTAACAATTTTTAACTGGGTTTATAGTATGGATATTATTCAGTTGAATGATAAATTGTTGTTGATTATTGTTGGTAATTGTTATTAATAGTTATAATTATTGTTATTGAATATAATTATATTATATTATAATTATTAATAATAATTAATAATTCAGCCCAATGATAAATTGTTCATTGTCATTGGCTATTATTATTGACAATCATTATTTCATAATAATTATTAATGATGATTATGACTAATAAAGGTTAATAATTGTTGATAATTAGTAATGATTAATAATGGTTATAATTATTGTGATTGTTGTTCTGATTATGGATAATTATTATTCTTCCAAAGTCCTTAATAATAAGACAAGATGGCTCAGTCCAAGACTACAAACAACTTTGACCTGTCTACTTTTGGGCACCCTCCTCAATCTTTAGATTTGTAAATAGGATAGGGGTAGTTAGACTTAGACTAGGGACAATTTAGGGATAGTTAACCAGAAGGGACAGGATAGGGAAAGAATAGGGGTAGACTTTAGGGATAGTTGAAGGCAAGTGGTTGGGAATAGGCCTAAGAGGTGGCATATGGATATCAGCTGTTTTATGTGTTGCTAGGCCATTTATTCTAATTATGTAAAAATAACCCTATAAAAATTATAAAAATTTCATGTTTCTCATTGAACATCAAACAATATGGCTTTCCTCTCTTGCAGGTCAACGTAACAGATCTTTCTTATGTATGTATGTATGTATGTATGTATGTGCATGCACATGTGTGTATGGATGTGTTTACTTGTGTTCTAAGTATATTTTAATGTTAACAGCCATGATACCAGTAAAAACACTGCCTCTGAGTTGGAATGTGGCCCTTCCTTCTCAAGACACAAATTTATTTTTTTTTATTTTATTTATTTCTGTATGTGTATGAGTGTACTGTCTGCATGCAAGTCTGTGCACCCGTGATGTGCAATGCTGTGGAGGTCAGAAGAAGGTGTCGGATTCCCCTGGAACTGGAGTTCTCCTGGAATTGGAGTTTCAGATGGTTCTCGGCTGCCATGTGGGTGCTGGGGATCAAACCTGGGTCCTCTGCAAGAGCAGTCGGTGCTCTTAACTGCTAGGCCATCTCTCCAGCCCCAAGACGCAAATTTATATTAAACAGCCAACACATAATTCAATTTCGACAAAGGTTTATCTATTAAAAATTTTAAAAATTCATTGAACTTCTTAATGGATCTACACTGCCACCTATTGGTTACGCCCTTTCAACATCTGAAACAAAGATGCAACCAGGTTTTCATTGTATTGAAGTGTTAATAAGTTTCTGGGTCTTTGGGAATAAAAAATATAAAAATTTAAACATTTGAAAAATTAAAAAAAATGTGAATTCTGATTAACATCATTACAGAATTTGTGGCCGCCATTTTTAAAAATTATTGCATGCATACAAGCTAAGACAAGCCTGCATTTCATTCAGATAGCCAGTGGGTTGGAGAAAGGGTTCCAATCTGGATAGCTGGTGTTCAGGCCTGCATTTCATTTGGGTGGCAAGTTGGTTGCAAAAAGGCTCCCTTTGCAGACCATCAGCCTGGGAAGCTGGTGTGAAATTCCTGTCCTGGCTCTGGGCAGGTGAAGTCACAGCCAACAGTGGGAAACGTGTCTCGTTGTCCCAGGCTAAGGACCTGAGTAGGAAGTACCTCAATGGTTGGGTTACAAGAGTAACCAACTGACCTCTGTGCCGAGGGGTCAGTTCCCCACAGTGTCCACAAAGTGGGCACTGTGTTCCCCTTCCCTTAGCAGGACCACATTGTACCTGCTTGAGACAAAGGAAGCTTCCTAGAAGCTCCCACAAAAACAAAAAAAATCAAGGTGGTAACGATGGTAACAACTTCTCATGGGGCATATCTAGCCAGTCTTTAATTAACTAATGGGCATAAGAACTGTAAAAGAAAATTTTATTAAGAGCTAGATATTGGAAAACCTTTTTGTTGTTGTTGTTGTTTGTTTGTTTGTTTTTTATTGAAGTTTTGTGCTTTTCGTACATTTCTTTTTTTTTTTTTTAATTGATGCTTTGCGTATTTCATACATCATTTTCCAATTCAGTTCAGGCATATTTCCCCTTCCCTTCCCCCCACCCC
>VZQC01005527.1:2733060-2754718 GCA_009823505.1 Rhizomys pruinosus
AGTCCCCCACTACCACAAATTATGCAGTTGAGTTTCCCGCATTTGGGGAAATCGCAGGGGTCAGCACAGCCGGAGTGCAATGGATGAGCCTCACCCTGGGAAAACCACCTTCGTGATCATGGTATCTCCCCTGGCCAGGTAAGTATAGTCATAAAGTTTTAAAGAACAAAGTGTATATTGGGTAAAACTTATTTGGCAGGTATTCAATTTCTGCCCAAGCTTTGTCCACATATTATAGGATATTTTAAGACTTAGTAAAATGTTTAGATTAGCTAAATTTCATTGAAGGTTTAGCTGAAAATGGTAATACATTTGAACTAATTGGGAATATAAAATGTTAATTGTTTTATTTATAATTTGTATTAAATTTCCAATTTGGGGTTGAGGTACACAAATGGTCTCTGTATTTTTCAGTGTTATACAGTATCACCTTGTAACATTTTCTCTTGTAGAATAATTTAAAGAAATTAAGTTTAAGTTCACTTCCCAAATAAGTAGCATACAGTCAATGATAAACAGTTTGGGTGAATTTGATGAAAACTTACGCCTTGGTTCCTGTCTATAGGTATGTATAATACAACTTAGGCATCTATAAGTCAAAATATAAAAATTTAAAAAACAAAAAGAGGGAGGTGGTATAAGTATTCCTTCTGGGATACAAATGGAAAACTCTGTATTCCAAACCTTTTGATAAATTTTCAATTTTGAGATCTTGAAACTAACAATGGGAGGAGATTTGTATGTTCCCACAGGTAAAAACACCAACCTAAATGCCTGAAAATGTAGGACTTTTGGCTGTGCAGGATGGACTGGGAAATGCCAGCAGAAAGGCTAACCCATCTGAACATTAAAGGAAGAGGATCCTCAGACTGCCTGAGTCACAGACACTGAGCATCTCTCTGAATTCTATTTGGGATAACTTTTTATAATGTGCCCTAATGAAGTTTACCTTCCAGATACTGAGAAACCTTCCTACCTCTCCCTTTTATAGGAAAAAGAAAAATATTATGGTACTGAAGTCATTCCCTAACTGTAAACTAGAGCCAACTGTTATAGTGGTAATTTCTTATAAAACAGGTATAACTACTTTCTTTAATTGACTGATAGACATAGGAACTGTGAAAGGATAATTCTCTATTCGGAGCCAAATACAATAGTAAAGTCTTTATAAGCTGTGTAATTAAGCAAAATATATTAATACAGGAGAGCTCTTATATCAGCAATGGATTATTCTGCCAAGGAGAAGTTGGCTAGGGGATTCAAGCCCCCCAAATAAAGGCCTTTGCCTATAAATGGGATACCTGCAAGGAGAAAGGTGGTAAGATCCTGTTGTCGAAGACCTGGTGTAAGCATGGAAAAATGTTTTGAGATGTCACTTGCTAATGTACAGTTGGCCTCTGAAATGTTAGAGAGCATTACCAAAGGCCACTAAAGCAATAAAGCAAAATATTGGTCTCATGAGTCAAGGAAGACTCCTCCATCAGGATCAGCTACACCTCCCCTGCTTGGAAATACTGTGCAACAGTGGCAGCCATGTGTCTACATATATCCCAAATCTAATTGGCTATTAGCTTTCTCCTTGGAGGAATAATTCATGGTTGATACCAGAAGTTTATGTCCTCTAGTGGTTAAAAGATGTTATAAGCCACAATAAGAATTTGTCACCCTTTATAGAAAAGCCACAGTTTGTGGATTAGCATACCATCCAAACATCTGTGTCTATGCTCACAGCTTACTTTGCCATAATAATTAGTACTGTTTAAATGCCTATACATCTAATTGCTTGTGCTTTGTTAGTAGTATTAAAATGGTACCCCTGGATAAGCTATCAACCCATGAAGGGAAACGACCTGAACAGACTAGAATCCAAAAATGACACCTCCAGAGAAAGACTGTTTTGCTTTTCACCCACTTGTGCCCCTTTCCCAAAGCCTAGGGAACAACTTGCAGAAGAGGAAGTGTAATAGAATGTAAGGGCTGTGGAGATTGGGGTAAATCATGTGAGATTACAGCAATATAGACTGGACTCTTATTTCATCAGCATGCTTGTGCATACAAGCTTCTCCAATTAGACTATGGGAACCTTGGGTTGTTCAAAATTTGGACATATATACTTGATAATTGGTTTTACATGAATGTTACTTACATTTATTGCTTATGTTTAACAATTGGGTCACTTCATGGTTGGATTTTTTGGATATTAATTGGCCTTAGTATGAAAATAAAGTTTCAGTTCCGACCTGCGCCCCCACTGACTAGCATTCAAAACAGGCTTGAACAACTGGCTATTCAAAACTCAGGTTCCTTTGTGTTGTTAGCCTCGCCCTTGGGCTCCCCTGCCTCTCAGAAAAATTAAAAAAATAAAATTTAAAGGGCGAGATGTGGGAAAACTGGGTTAAGGTGGATAGCATTCTAAACCAATGGGACCTCCCTGGCCACACCCATGGGGTGGGGTGTAGTGACGAAAAGGTTTAGGATTTGGCCCTGAGATTTGAGTCATGATCGATATATAACCAGATATTTTGCAATAAAACCTCTCTGTGAATTTGGACCTGAACATGCGTCCATGTGGTGTGCTTTCCTCGTGTGTTTTCCACGTGGATCATCCAGGGATTAAATGCCCCCCTCCCACAAATCTCGGTGGGCTCCCAACAATACTCTGCACTGATTCTAAGGTGGGTGCTCCCATTTACACTGTACACTGATTCCATAGTGGGTGCTCCCATTTACGCTCTACACTCATTCCGTAGTGGGTGCTCCCATTGACACTGTACACTGATTCCATAGTGGGTGCTCCCATTTACGCTCTGCACTGATTCCGTAGTGGGTGCTCCCATTTACACTCTACACTGATTCCATAGTGGGTGCTCCCATTTACACTCTACACTGATTCCATAGTGGGTGCTCCCATTTATACTCCACACTGATTCCATAGTGGGTGCTCCCATTTATACTCTACACTGAATCCATAGTGGGTGCTCCCATTTACACTCTGCACTGATTCCATAGTGGGTGCTCCCATTTACACTCTGCACTGATTCCATAGTGGGTGCTCCCATTTACACTCTGCACTGATTCCATAGTGGGTGCTCCCATTTACACTCTGCACTGATTCCATAGTGGGTGCTCCCATTTACACTCTGCACTGATTCCATAGTGGGTGCTCCCATTTACACTCTGCACTGATTCCATAGTGGGTGCTCCCATTTACACTCTGCACTGATTCCATAGTGGGTGCTCCCATTTACACTCTGCACTGATTCCATAGTGGGTGCTCCCATTTACACTCTGCACTGATTCCATAGTGGGTGCTCCCATTTACACTCTGCACTGATTCCATAGTGGGTGCTCCCATTTACACTCTGCACTGATTCCATAGTGGGTGCTCCCATTTACACTCTGCACTGATTCCATAGTGGGTGCTCCCATTTACACTCTGCACTGATTCCATAGTGGGTGCTCCCATTTACACTCTGCACTGATTCCATAGTGGGTGCTCCCATTTACACTCTGCACTGATTCCATAGTGGGTGCTCCCATTTACACTCTGCACTGATTCCATAGTGGGTGCTCCCATTTACACTCTGCACTGATTCCATAGTGGGTGCTCCCATTTACACTCTGCACTGATTCCATAGTGGGTGCTCCCATTTACACTCTGCACTGATTCCATAGTGGGTGCTCCCATTTACACTCTGCACTGATTCCATAGTGGGTGCTCCCATTTACACTCTGCACTGATTCCATAGTGGGTGCTCCCATTTACACTCTGCACTGATTCCATAGTGGGTGCTCCCATTTACACTCTGCACTGATTCCATAGTGGGTGCTCCCATTTACACTCTGCACTGATTCCATAGTGGGTGCTCCCATTTACACTCTGCACTGATTCCATAGTGGGTGCTCCCATTTACACTCTGCACTGATTCCATAGTGGGTGCTCCCATTTACACTCTGCACTGATTCCATAGTGGGTGCTCCCATTTACACTCTGCACTGATTCCATAGTGGGTGCTCCCATTTATACTCTGCAGTGATTCCATAGTGGGTGCTCCCATTTATACTCTACACTGATTCCATAGTGGGTGCTCCCATTTACACTCCACACTGATTCCATAGTTGGTGGTCCCATTTATACTCTGCAGTGATTACATAGTGGGTGCTCCCATTTATACTCTACACTGATTCCATAGTAGGTGCTCCCATTTACACTGTACACTGATTCCATAATGGGTGCTCCTATTTACAGTGTACATTGATTCCATAGTGGGTGCTCCCATTTACACTCTACACTGATTCCATACTGGGTGCTCCCATTTACACTTTACACTAATTCGATAGTGGGTGCTCCCATTTACACTCTGGACTGATTCCATAGTGGGTGCTCCCATTTACACTCTACACTGATTCCATAGTGTGTGCTTCCATTTACACTCTACCAGCAGTGGATGTGAGTCTCCCTTTCTCCACACCCTTTCCGCACTCATCATTTGTTTTCTTGATGATAGCCAATCTGACTGAGGTGAGAATGAATCTCATAATAGTTTAATTTGCATTTCACTAGTGACTAGTGACACTTTATTAAAGCACATACCTTTAATCCCAGCACTCAGGAGGAGAGGCAGGTGGCTCTCTGTGAATCCAAGGCCAGCCTGGTCTACATAGTGAGTCCCAGGCCAGCTGGGGCTACAGGGAAACCCTCTATCAAAAAAAAAAAAATGTTTATTAGCCATTTGTATTTCTTCTTTGAGAAGTTTTTGTTCAGTTCCAGAGTGCATTCTTTGGTTGAGTTGTTTATTTTCTTGAGTTCTTTCTATATCCTAGAAACTAATCTTTTGTTGGATGGGTTTATAGCTAGCAAAGATTTTCTCCCATCTGTAGACTGCCTCTTCACTGGACTGACAGTATCCATTGCTGTATGTAAATCTTTACTTTCATGAGATCCCATTTGTCAATTACTGGCCTTCTTTTTTTTTTAATTTTTATTTTATTTTTAATTTTTTTATTACTTCTTTATTTTTTTCATTTTTTTTAACAATAAGTAATAATTTATGAGTACAAGCATCCTTCATGTAAAACCAATTTGCAAGCAGTTGTGCCCAAACCCACACAGCCCAAGGGTCCCACCATCCAGATGGGGGGGCCTGTATGTTCAATCAAGTTGATCAAATAAGTGTCCAGACTATATTACTGTAGTTTCACCATTCACCCCAATGGCAGCCATTACATTCTACCACGCCCCATCTTCTGCAGATTGTTCCCTAGGCTTAGAAAAGGGGCACAGGTGGATGAGAAGCAAAACAGTCTTTCTCTGGAGCTGTTGTTTTGGACTCTGGTCAGTTCTGGCTATTTCCTTTCATGGGCTGACAGTTTGTCCAGGAATAACCTTTCAGTCCTACTAATGAAGCACAAGCAATTAGATATATAGGTATTTAAACAGTACTAATTGTTATGGTAGGTTACTTTGGTATAGACACAGATGTTTGGATGGTATGTTAATCCATGAATTACGTTTTTTCCTGTAAAATATGACAGGGTCTTACTGTGGCTTATAATATCTCCTAACCATTAGAGGATGTAAGCTTGTGGCATCAGCCATGGGTTATTCCTCCAAGGAGAGAGCTAATAGCCAATTAGATTTGGGATATACAGGCATATGGCTGCCACTGCTGCACAGTATTTCCAGGCAGGTGAGGTGTAGCTGGTGCTGACAGAGGAGTCTTGCTTGACTCAAGGAGACCTATATTTGCTTTATTGGTTTAGTGGCCTTTGGTAACACTCTCTGGTATTCCAGAGACCAACTGTACACTCGCAAGTGCGGTCTCAATACATCTTTCCCATGCTTACATCTGGTCTTCGACAGCAGGGCCTTATCGCCTCTCTTCTTGCAGGTATCCCAGAATAAAAAGGGGGGATACAGATATATATATGAAACCTTTTTGTCAAAAACTTTACAATTCAAATCTTAAAACTAACTACGGGAAAAGATTTGTATGTTCCAACAGGTCAAAATGTCACCAACTTATTGGCTGAGAAAGAAAAGATACAGCTTTGCATTGTGTAGGATGTACTAGGAAGTGCCAACAGAAAGGTTGGCCCGTCTGAACATTGAAAGGAAGAAAAGCCTCAGACTGATACAGACATCAAACCCCTCTGTGGATCCTACTTGTAACAACTATTTATAATGAGTCCTAACGAAACTTACCTTCTAGGTGCCACAAAGTTTTAATACGAGAGACTTTCTTACCTCCCCTCCACAGAACAAGAAAAAATATGATGATGATGAGGTCGTTCTCTAACTGTAAATTGGAGCCAACTGCTATAGAGGTAATCTCTTATAAAACCTGTAAAACTGCCTTCTCGAATTGAGTAATAGACATAGGAACTGTGAAAAGGATTATTGTCTATTCAGAACCAAATATGATAGTAAAGTCTCCTTAAGCTATGCACTTAAGCAAAATATATTAATACAGGAGAGCTCTGATATCAGCAATAGATTATTCTACCAAGGAGATGTTGGCCAGGCGATCCAAGCCCCACCCCCCACCAAAAGATAAAGGCTTGTTGCCTGTAAACTGGCCTTATTTCTTAAGTGATCAGAGTCCTATTCAGAAGACCTTTCCTATTCTTGTATTTTGAAGTGTATGCCTTACTTTTTCCTCTAGCAGTTTCAAAGTATCAGTAAGACCTTGGTCTATTTGGAGTTGATTTTTGTACAGGGCAAGAGATAAAGATTTAGTTTCACTTTTCTACATGTAGTTATCCAGTTTTCCCAACACCATTTTTGAAGTTTTTTTTTTCTCCAATATGTATTTTTGCCACTTTTAAATTTTTATGTGTATGGTGTATGTAAGTGCACCCATGTCAAGCAACGGTCACAGAGGACGTTTGATCATCTAGAACTAGAGGAATAGATGGTAGTTAGTCATCTTGTAAGTGCTGGAAATCGAACCTGGGTCCTCTGCAAGAGCACTCACTGTTCTTAATTGCTAAGTCTTCTGTCCAGCCCCTTTGGGTTTTTTTTTTTTAATCAGGTGGCTGTAGCTGTGCGGGTTTGTTTCTCGATCCTCTGCTCTAGTCCACTGACCTACACATCTACTTCTGAGGCTGTGTGAGCTTGTTTCTTGATCCTCTGCTCTAGTCCACTGACCTACACATCTATGTCTGAAGCTGTGTGAACTTGTTTCTCGATCCTCTGCTCTAGTCCACTGACCTACACATCTACTTCTGAGGCTGTGTGAGCTTGTTTCTCGATCCTCTGCTCTAGACTACTGACCTACATGTCTTCTTCTGTGGCTGTGTGAGCTTGTTTCTCGATCCTCTGTTCTAGTCCACTGACTTACACATCTACTTCCGTGCCAGTACCATGTTCTGCACTAGTACCATATGGCCTGGTATGGCCAGAAAGAGATGGTGATACCTCCAGCAGTGCTCTTTTTGTGCAAGATTGCATTGATTTTTCTGAGGTCTTTTGTGCTTCCATATCAACTTTAAGACTATTTTCTGTTTCTGTGAAGAATGATATGGGGATTTTGAGTTAAATCTGTAGATTATTTTAGGTGAGATGGCCACTTTTATGACATTATTCTTCCAGTCCATGTGCACGGGAGATTTTTCCCTTCTCTAGTGTTTTCCTCAGTTTCTTTAGTGTTTTAAAATTTTCATTGGACAAGGCTTTTACTTCCTTGACTACGTTTGCTCCTGGGTTTTTGTTTGTTCTTTCAAGGCAATTATGATCAGATCCCCTGGAACTGGAGTTACAGATGGTAGTTAACTGCCTTGTGGGTCCTAGGAACTGAACCTGGGTCCCCTGAAAGAACAGCCAGTGCTCTTAACTGCTGAGCCATCTCTCAGGCCCCAACCTGGGACTTTTTTTTTTTTCTATCAACTATATTCTTTCAGTTGAAGTATTTTCAATGTTCAAATGGGACTTTCATATAGTTGAAGTTCATAGTTCAAAAAATAAATCTTCAGGCCAGGATCTCAAGGTTCCTGGTTTATAACATCTGTGGAACACTAACTTTGAGAACAACCACAGTGATGGATATCACCACTAGACAAAGGTCATACTACTCAATTAACAACAGTGAGCCTCTTGACTTTAATAATCATTGGAGGATAATACAGAGTAGAGTTGGATTTTAGTTAATTAGACTAGGAGTTAGAGGAAAGTAGGGTAGATGAGGGTTGTGTATTATATTGACTTTGAAAAGAATCAAAGTTAGTAAAGTAGCTGGAAGGAGAAAATTGGGATAGTGTCAGAGCCTATAGATTTTTAGATATATACATATATTTAATTTATTTATTTATTATTTTTTATGTGTATGAGTGTCGTCTGCATGTAGGTTGGTGGACCCGTGTCATGCAATGCCTCGGAGGTCAGAAGAGGACATCGGATTCCCCTGGAACTGGAGTTAAAGACAGTTCTTATTCGCCATGTGGGTGCTGGGAATTGAACCCGGGTCCTCTGTAAAAGCAGTCGGTGCTCTTAACCACTGAGCCATCTCTCCAGCCCCTTTAGAGGTATATTTTAAGCTATAAAAGGTTATAATTAGGCCGGGCATGGTGGCACACACCTTTAATCCTAGCACTTGGGAGGCAGAGGCACGCGGATATCTGTGAGTTCGAGGCAAGCCTGGTCTACAGAGTGAGTTCCAGGACAGCCAGAACTACAGGAAGACCCTGTCTCAAAAAGACCAAAAAAAAAAAAAAAAAAAGGTTATAATTAGAAGTAAAAAGCACATGGTGGTTCATGCCTGTAATCCCAGCACTCTGCAGGTAAGGTTCAGAGGAACAGGAATTCAAGGCCATTCTTGACCACATAGCAAGTTCCAATCTAACCTGGGATACAATGAAGACACTGTCTTCAGAAGAAGGAGAAGGAGGAGAGGGATAAAGATGAGGAGCAAAGTAAGACAGGAGTGAAAAGGGAAGTATATGAGATGTGGGTGAAAAGTAGAGTGTCCTACAGTAAAGTGGGTGGGGAAACAGAGGCAGCAGTCCTAAGCCCTAGCTGAGGAATAGATAGACAAAAGTAAAATAATCATGCGACATATATTCAAGAGTAGAAATTAAGTTAAAGAAAATAATAAGTAGAATAGTTATCTGGTAAACTGCTGGCTCAGATCTCTCTGGCTCTAGCAGGCCCCACTTGGTGCTGTGTTCAGCTGAGAACTACTGGTCTCTCTAGCCTCTGTGTTCTAGGAAGCTCAGGGTGAGATGGCAGCTGTCAGCCTTCCTTAGCAGTTCCCTGAGACTGTCTCACGTGGCACTGAGGACTTGCAGCTGGGCTCTGATTCAGCTCTTTTGCCTGCTTTCTTGAAGAGATTTCACACCTTTTGATTTTTCCTTTTTTAGAAATATTTCATTGAATTTTTGTGTATTTCATATAGAATATCTTAATTATCTTTATATCATAGCCACCCCCCCCCAAGTTCATATATTCTGTCATTTGGGTTAAGGCCTGTCATGTCAAGTTACTGTCTCCAGACATGTGCAAGTTTATCCTCTGGGGTCTAGTCAGCCTTTTTCAAGTCCCTCCCTTTAAGAATATCAGCTCTTCCTCACCCAGCAATAATCAGCTACCAATAATTCTTCACTGAGATCGGGGCCTAGTGCCCATTTCCACAGTTCTGTGCTGGGTTTTTGTCTGCTTGAGTTTGCCTGGGTCTTGCGCATGTGGACACCATTGCTATAGGTTCATGTGAGCAAGGTCTCAGGAGCCTGTAGGACTCTATTTCCATATGGTCATGCACCTCCTCCCTGGCTCTTAAAATCTTTCTCCCCCTCTTCTGCAATGGTCCCTGAGTATCCCAGTCCCCACTCATTGAAGAAGCTTCTTTTGCAACAGAGATTAGAGATCCACAGCTGGTTATACAAAGAGCTTGTCTATGAATTACCCAAGCCTAATTGGCACATCTACAATGCAACCTCTATACCTAAAGCTCACAGAACATAGAACAAGGGGTAAAGACGACACTAATGCATCTCTCAGTTCTCATCAATGAAGCTCCCTCATGCAACAGAGGACCAGGAACACAAATGGCCCAAAGCATAGAGAGTAAGAGTCCGCAGAGTGAGGGTCCTTGGACAGGACTCCTACATTAAACTCCACCTTTTGACTTTTCATTATTTATGTTTAAAAAATATTTCGGGGCTGGAGAGATAGCCTAGCGGTTAAGAGTGCTGACTGCTCTTGCCGAGGACCCGGGTTCGATCCCCAGCACCCACATGGCGGGTGAAAATCGTCTGTAATTCCAATTCCAGGAGAACTCCAGTTCCAGGGCAATCCGAGACCCTCTTCTGACCTCCGTGGCATTGCAACGACACGGGTGTACAAACCTACATGCAGACAGTACATTCATACACATACAAAAATAAATTTAAAAAATTAAAAAAAATTTAAAAAATAAAAAATATTTCTATAGCTGGGCATAGTGGCACACATCTTTAATCCCAGCACTCAGGAGGCAGAGGCAGGCAGATCTCTGTGAGTTCAAGGCCAACCTGGTCTATATAGTGAGTTCCAGGACAGCAGGGGCTACAGGGAGACCATGTCTCAAGAAGACCCAAAAAATTTTTTTTCTAAAATACTTTGTTTTGAGCCCATTATATTATAGTATAGAGTTAGCTTTTTCTTTATGAACCAATTCCAGTTTCTTTAATTTTAATCAGTTTTACCCATTTGTGTTTATCTTAATCTCTCATACTTTTGTTTGATGTCACATTTTTGTTAATTCTTTATTGTATGTATATGAGTGTTTTGTGTGTATGTAGATGTATGATGGGTGTACAGTGCCCAAGGAAGTTAGAAGTGGGTGTCAACTGCCCTGGAACTGGAGTTATGGATGGTTGTTAGCTGCTTTGTGGGTGTTGAGAACTAAACTAAACCCTCTGCAAGAGCAGCCAGGGCTCTTAACCACTGAGCCATCTCTCCATGCCCTTATACAATGTCTTATAAAGTCAAATGGATTATTATATTTTCCTTCATATTTATAAGATTTACAGAAAAGTTATAAGTATAAAGAATTTTATTTTCTAGACTTTAATCCTAGCACTTAGGGGCAGAGGCAGGTGGATCTCTGTGAGTTCAAGGCCAGCCTGGTCTACATAGTGAGCTCTAGGCCAACTGGGACTAAAGGGAGACCCTGTCTCAAAAAGACCCCCCACAAAATTATTTTCTAGTCTCCTAAGTGATCAATGTGGTCTCCTACCCTGTCTCAAAAAGAGCCCCTCCCCCAATTATTTTCTAGTCTCCTAAGTGATCAATGTGGCCTCCTGAAAATCAGGAAGTTAACATTGAATCATGGGCTGGAGAGACAGCCTAGCAGTTAAGAGCGCCAACTGCTCTTGCAGAGGACCCGGGTTCGATCACCAGCACCCACATGGTGGCTGAGAACCGTCTTTAACTCCAGTTCCAGGGGAATCCAATGCCCTCTTGACCTCTGCGGCATTGCACAACACAGGTGCACAAACCTACATGCAGACAGTACATTCATACACATACAAGAATAAATTTAAAAAAATAAAATAAAACATTGAATCATATATAATCACTGTCAGTCAAACCTCAGGTTACATTCCAGGTTTCCCAGTTGCCTTGATAATATGCATCACAGCCACCGGAAATCATTCACAGTAAGTGTTGGGTTTAGTTGCCATGTATTTTTAATTTCCTTCATTCTCCAAAAGCTCTCCAGGATTCTTGGACTTATGTGATATTGTCAGATTCAAAGATTATAGACCGGGGGCTGGAGAGATGGCCTAGCAGTTAAGAGCGCCAACTGCTCTTGCAGAGGACCTGGATTCGATCCCCAGCACCGACATGGCAGCTGAGAACCGTCTTTAACTCCAGTTCCAGGGGAATCTGACACCCTCTTCTGACCTCTGCGGCATTGCACGACACGGGTGCACCAACCTACATGCAGACAGTACATTCATACACATACAAGAAAAAATAAAAATTTAAATTAAAAAAGATTATAGACCAATAATTGTGAGATGTCCTTCAACTTGGACATGTCAGTCAGTAAGCTCATGCTTACAGTCATTAATGCATTTGGGGCATGGGTGTCTCCACACTGATGTATCTTCTCAGGGCATCCTAACAAGTGTTGCATAATTTCAATTTGGTCACAGTGGTTAGCTTTGACCACTCACTGTGTAAATGATACATAGTCTGTGGGGAGGTGCGTTAGATTATGTTACCACTTATTTTTCATCAAACTTTCAATATAGTTAATTTTTGACCATATGAACTTGCACCCCCCCCCCCCGTTTTTGTTTTATTGCCACAGGGTCTCCCCATAGCCCCAGCTGGCCTGGAACTCACTCTGTAGACCAGCACACTCCTATTTTATTCACTATGCTATGAGGTGTTGCTATCTTGATTAAACTGATGAGAACACTTGATCTTAGCCAATAGGCCAAGAAGCTGTTGTCATCATTTAACACATTTTTGCAAACATACTTTTGTTTTTGTTGTAGTTGTTCTTTTATTCTTCCCCAGGGCCTTGGTCGCACTAGGGAAGTGCTCCACCACTGAGTTACATCTGCAGCTCACTATGAACAATTTCATGCTCCACTTTTTGCTGTGACCTATGTTACTTCGTGTGGGTTGCTTTGATGCAGGATATCATTCTTGGAACACTTTCCTGCTCCCTGGCTTAACAGGATGCTCCAGATTTGTCTTGTATTTTCCTTGTTCCAACTCTAGATACAATCGTATCTTAAAGGAGCCCTGGTCCCTTTAGTGAACAATGGTATTTGGTATTTGGATATTATCACAATTTGTAGGGGGTGGGATAGAAAGATGGAGAGAGTGTGCTGGCACTTATTACAGTAGGTACTTACTTTGTATAGTTCAGATGCCCGCGAAACCCAAGCTTCAGGCACTTGGAGATTCAGTGTTAGGTAAGGGCCAGTCCTCATATGTAGAATTTTTCTCTGATTTATAAGAAATAGCCGGGCATGGTGGTGCACGCCTTTAATCCCAGCACTCGGGAGGCAGAGGCAGGCGGATCTCTGTAAGTTCAAGGCCAGCCTGGTCTACATAGCAAGCTCCAGGCGAGCTGGGACTAAAGGGAGACCCTGTCTCAAAAAAAAAAAAAAAAAAAAAAAAAAAAAATGGTAGAAGGAGCAAACAAGTCTCTTCTATTTAATAAGAGTATTAATCTTATTCATGAGCATCTGTGCTGATGGTCTAATCATCTTTTAAAGGTCCCATTTTGTAACACAATTGCTGTGTGGTGTGGGGATTTCAGCATCTCAATTGGCTCAGGGACACAAACATTCAAATTGGAACAGTATGTATGTATGTATGTGTGTGTCTATATATGCAGAGATATCTATCTATCTCTATCTATCTATCTATCTATCTATCTATCTATCTATCTATCTATCTGTCTTTTTGAGACAGGGTCTCCCTTTAGTCCAAGCTGGCCTGGAGCTCACTTTGTAGACCAGGCAGGCCTTCAACCCACAGAGATCCACCTGCCTCTGCCTCCCAAGTGCTAGGATTAAAGGTGTGCACCACCACTTCTGGAGTTTTGTTTGTTTGTTTTGGTTTTTGGTTTGTTTTTTTTTTTTTTTGTCTGAGATATTTATTTTTGCATCTACACCCATAATTATAATGAGTTCACACTGATCACTTTAATGTTATCTAGCACTACACAGGGCTAATTCTATTTTTTTTTCTTTCCTCTCCAAGAGTGAGAAACCTTGCCCCCATTATCCTAACTATATTTACTTATTAATCTCCATGTATACGCCAGTTCTTCACTTCTGTGCTGCCTCCTCACCTGACAGAGAACAAAATCAAACAAAAATCCAACCTACTATATTCCAATATCCCATGTTGACAACCTCTTCACTCCCAGCATTCTTTGCACACAGTACTCTTTGCACACAGCACCAATGTGGCTACTATAAAGAGAAAAGGTTATTTTGGCACATGGCCCTGGAGTTCCCAGGCCAAGATCAGATGGTCTCATTGCCTTGAGTCTCTTGTTGGGGCAGCATAAGGAGTCCATGGCAGAGCAAACTGCTTACCTCATGAGGCTGGAATGGGGGTGCTGGAACCCACACTCCTCTTCAAGGGCACATACCTGGTGGCCTAATGCTCTCCCACCGGCTCCCAGCTCCCAGTAGCCCATGGAACTTGCTGATAGTTCTGTCTTGGGGATCTAGGCTTCAACACACGGACCCTTCAAGGAACACTACCCACACCCAAGCCCTCGTACTCTTCTTTTTTTTTTTTTTTTTTTTGGTCTTTTTGAGACAGGGTCTCCCTGTAGCCCCAGCTGTCCTGGAACTCACTTTGTAGACCAGGCTGGCCTTGAACTCACAAAGATCCACCTGCCTCTACCTCCCAAGTGCTAGGATTAAAGGCATGAGCCACCACGCCCAGCTCCTCGTACTCTTCTTAATCCTTTGGACATGTTTTTGTTTCTGTATTGACTTATCAGTATTCAACACTTGACCACTTTCTTCTTTTCTTATGAGATTCATTTTATTTTTTATTTATGCATGTGTTTGTACACATGAGTATAAGTGCTCAAAGGACCAGAAGAGGGCATTGGATCCCCTGGAGATGGGATTGCAGGTCATTTGAGCGACCAGATGTGGTAGCTGGAAACTGAACTCAGGTCCTCTGGAAACGCAAAGTGCTTTCAACCATCTCTCAAGCCCCAACCACTTTCCTCTTAAGAAGCTGCCTTTTCCTGGCCTTATTCTCTTTGCATTCCCTTATTCTCAGAGGCTGATCCCTCTTCTCTCCCTAGCTGCTCAATATTGGAGCTGAGTTGTCTTCTGTCTTTTCTTTATACTCTACACCTCCTCCTTGGACTATTTTGCTGTTATTGCTTTAAATACAGTCTATGCGCCAGTGAATTCAAATTTAGTCTAGCCCTTTCAAGCCCAGACTTTTCTAGACTTTTCTACCAAATATGCCCTTCTAGTACTGGTCACTCCCCCTGGATGCCTCTCAGGCATTTCAAACTTGATTTCAACATTAAATGATTGATCTTCCTCCTGAATCTGCTCCATCCCTGCCTCCTACCCTCCCACCCTGCCTCCTGTCTTGTCCATATCAGATGATAATGTCTTCATTCTGTTTTCCATGTCTGAAATCTTTTTTTTTCAGAGAACTAAGGAGAGACCATGTCTGAAATCTTGACGTTCAAAACAAACCTATCTGTCCACTTTACTCCATGCTATTTACACAATTTATCTAAGTCCAAGCTGCCATCCTAGCTGGCACGCAGTAGTAGCCTTGCTTTCATTTTTCTTGTACCACTACCCCCCAGTACCCTACTTCCACTAAGTGCCTCTGTGCCCTGGATGATTCTAGACCAAAATTCCCATTCTCTGAATCTTTTTTTTTTTTTTTTTTCAAACTCATACTATGGCTTGCCTTGGGTTTGTTAATGGAAGATATGCTAATACTTCCTCCTTGGGGTGGCCTCTGTTAATCTCATCATTACATATGGATTTTACTAGTTTAACTTTCATCAGTAGCTTTATTTTTCAATTATTCAAGAAACTAAATGTTTTTCCTTTCTTCTATTATTATAAACAACTGGATTTGAATAAATGAATAGCTGATGAATTCATGGAGAAAGTCAGAGATTCAGATTTTACAAATGTTCTGACTGTTGGAGCACCAAGGACCTGTAGGATTTCCCTGTTAGTACACTTATGTAATCCATAACCCTGCCATCTGCCCTTCATGATGGGCTGTATCCCTTCTCCCAGATATGTGGCTCCAGAGGAACTCTATTTTCTGGCTTAATTCCTAAATCCAAATAAATTCCTCAGTAGACATTTATCAACAACATATTAAAGCTGTGTTCTTTAGAAAGAACTTATCTCAGTGCTGCGATGGCTGGGAAGGCTGACAGGGGCTAGAGAAACTGGGCCAAGCTGGTTGTCAGCAAAGGCAAGGTCAGCATTTTATGGAGTGTTCAGTAATATGCCTGGAAAAGTCTGTCTCTCTCTATTGTAAATGCTGTTCTCTGTTCGTTTTGAATTCTATGGTACTGACTTGTTTATTCATTAAAAGGCAGGGTTGTTTTCTTTTATTTATTTTTGTCTCTTTTGAGCCAAAGTCTTCATGTAGCCTCAGCTGGCCTGGAACTTACTATGTGGACCAGGCTGGCCTTGATCTCACAGAGATCTGTCTGACTCTGCTTCCCAAGTGCTGGGGTTAAAGGTGTGTACACCCAGCAAAAATTACCTTCTGATATTTATTTAGAATGAACTATTTTAAGGTCCCAAATACTTTTTTTTTTTTTTTTTTTTCTTTTTGAGACAGGGTCTCTCTGTAGCCCCAGCTGTCCTGGAACTCACTCTGTAGACCAGGCTGGCCTTGAACTCACAAAGATCTGCCTGCCTCTGCCTCCCAAGTGCTAGAATTAAAGGTGTGCACCACCACGCCTGGCCCAAATATTTTTTTATATACACTTTTTAAAAAGTAGGGGTTTAAAGCGGGGCTTGGCAGCGGACCCCTTGAATCCCAGCACTCTGGAGACTGAAGAGAGGATGGTGAGCTGAGGGCCCCCTCAAGTAAAGAGTGACATCCTGTTTCAAACAAGTCCAAGCCCCAAACTCCAAAGCAGAGATTTAATTGTTGGCATTCTTAACTGTCCCCGGCTGCTCCCAGAAGTTTACTTTTTTTTTGTTCTCTACTTTTTCCTCATTTGAGTGTTCAGTTATATCTCCTGTGGGATGTAAGACTACCCAGGAATGAGGCCATTGTTGAACTAGTATAAAAGAATAGAAATGGGGATTTTTGTATTAGTTTCTTTTCTCACTGCTGTGACAAAACACTTCCCTGCAACATAAGGATGGGAGAGTTTATTTTGGCCCATAGTTTGAGGGGACAGTCCATTGTGAGGAGACACGGCAGCGGGAGTGCGTGGGAGCTGCTCACACTACACAAGTAGTCTGGAAGGACAGGTGGACCAATGCTGGGGCTCCTTTTTCCTGTGGTTTTGAACCCCCAGCTTACGGAATGTTGCTGCTCACATAGGGTGGGTTTTTCCACTTCCATTATCCCAATCTAGAAAACTCCTCACATACATGCCCAGAGGTTTATCTCCTTATTATTCTAAGTGTTGTCAAGTTGACAACCATCACAAAATAATGCCATAACCATTCTTGCCTGAGGAGTCTCTGCTGAACTGAATTAGAATTCAAGTCCAAGAAGGAGGCAGAAAAAGGATAGATGTATTTCACTCAAACACTGTTGAGTTTATATTGATATGTACCAAGTTGACTTGGAACACTGGGATTTCATTCCATTCTATTCTGGTTAGACTTTCTTTCTTTCTTTCTTTCTTTCTTTCTTTCTTTCTTTCTTTCTTTCTTTCTTTCTTTCTTTCTTACGTTCTTTCTTTTTTGTGTGTGTGTTTTTGAGACAAGGTCTCTCTGTAGTCCCAGCTGTCCTGGAACTCACTGTGTAGACCAGGCTGGCCTTGAACTCATAGATATCCACCTGCCTTTGCCTCCTGAGTGCTGGGATTACAGGCATGTACCACCACGTGCCGGTCATTTTTTTTAAGTGTATGTTTTTTATATAGCACCAAATATATCCCACAACTTCTAAAAGTACAGAGAAACTAAGAATTGGAGTTTCAGAATGTTTAAAATTTAAATATAAAATCTTTCACACAGGAGATGGGGATATAGCACAGGTCGTAGTGATCTTCCGTAAACATTCAGGGAAGCCCTGGTTTGAATCACCAGCAATGCATAACTGAATGTGGTTGTGCTTACCTGTAATCTTAGCACTTGGGAGTTGGAGGCCAGAGGATCAGAAATTCAAGGTCATCTTCTGCTACATAGAGAGTCCAAAGCTAGCCTGGGCTAAATAAAACCTTGTCCAAAAACAAAACAAAAACTTTTGGCTGGGCGTGGTGGCGCACACCTTTAGTCCCAGCACTTGGGAGGCAGAGGCAGGCATATCTCTGTGAGTTCAAGATCATCCTGGTCTAGAAAGTGAGTTCCAGGCCAGCTGGGGCTATAGGGAGAAATTGTCTCAAAAAGATCAAACAAACAAACAACAAAAAACCCACAAAACCTTTCGCTCTTTACAGGAAAGGTTACTGAATAAGTTAAATGCTCAGTTTACATGAACAACAACAACAACAACAACAACAAAACACACACAAAAAACCCTCCAGACAGCCAGGTGTAGTTACACATGCTTTTAATCCCAGCACCCAGAAGGCCCTTCTACCTGAGCTGAGTTTTCTAGTTGGAACTTTTCTGAGATTTTCCTTTATCTGACGGAAGCCAGTACTGAAGAAAGGGCCAACATCCCTTGCGGTATGAAGGGAGGGTTCATTACGCTACATGAGGTGCACTTCTCAGTCAGCTAAGGAACTTTCAGGATATTCTTCAAATGGATTGGTGCCACCTTCCTGGCCTGGTACATCACAACCTTATCAACTTCTGAGAGTTCATGACTTTCTTCACTAAGGCTGTACGTTTCTGAATCAAGAGATTCAACTTCAAATTCTATACAAAATTAATCAGAAATAATCCTAATCCAATCAGTCACTTGAATGTTCATTTACACCATTGTTGAGATCCAGATTCAGGGGCTTGTCTGTGCAGTCACCACTATTTCTTTCATGGCAGATCTCCCTTATCACACTCAGAGCCAGGCAGGCTCTTATCCGAAGAAAGGGCATACTATGACAGCTGAGGCTCTTTCTCTGCTCCTGCACAGTCTTTCACTCCCACCTTCAAGGTGATAGCTTGTTTACAGTGTGCCACAGTCTAATGGTTCTTATTGATGGATTATTGCCAAAGTTCTGTAGATCTTTGTGTATATTTTCCTTTACAATATCTTGAAGAAGCTTGACACTCCAAATCAATCTCCTAGAAGACCATTTGAACAATACATAATATGTTATTGCTTCTCACCATATAATCTTTTAGTTATAATAGACTGGCCAAGGTAAACTATAACCTCTTGTATAGTGTGTCTTTTTTTTTTTTTTTGTCTTTTTGAGACAGGGTCTCTCTGTATCCCCAGCTGGCCTGGAACTCGCTTTGTAGACCAGGCTGGTCTTGAACTCACAGAGATCTACCTGCCTCTGCCTCCCGAGTGCTGAGATTAAAGGCATGTACCACCATGCCTGGCTGGAGTGTGTCTTTTTGTATACCAACACATTAAAAATCTTCAAAAGCAATGGCTCTGCCTGACATAGACCACTTCTCCTGAAGCTGGAATCTGTGGGATGCTTACAGTTCCATCAGTAGACACAGACGTGTTGGTATTTATTGCACATTGACCTGGATCAGAGTGGAAAGCAGGTAGCCATCTCCAGTTGTTGGTAAGTACAGCTGAGAAAACGTATAGTTTATGCTGCCCCACTGGGGACAAGTTAGGACTTAGCTCCTTCACTGAAGATTCAGAGCTGAGCAGCTCGGCAGGAGAAGCTGAGTCAGCTTCTCACCAGTGAAAGAGGGTGTTTCATGCTTGGGGTGCAAGTGGGGGTGGGGGCATTCTTTAAACACCCTAGTTCCCTTCACTGGATTTAGGGAAACCTGTTGCCTGGGGCCTCAGTGACCATCCTAGTTGGAGGCCCACACCACAGGGATTCTTCAAAGCATGAAATCCTGTGAGGAAGGAGCTCCTGGCAAAGTGCAAGACCTTGACTAGAGATTGGGGGGAACTAGGGGGATAGGAGGTTAGGGGGTTACCCCTTAAGACTCAGCTTCTTACTCTGTTTTCTGCTAGTTACACAGGGCTCTATAGGCCTTCACCTTTTGCAAAATTAATGAACCAGTTCCAGGAAGAATTCTTTAGTTGCATAATTTTATGAAATGTCAAGATTCAATTTCTACTTGTGTTGATTGATATTTTAGTTGGTGTGGGTTTCAAATTCAGTGAATGAGTGGAAGTAGATGCCAAGGTCTGCCAGCCTAGTAAAGCAAGGTCAGCTTAGCTACTGTGTGCTGGAGAAGCTCGGGGAGCCAGTCAAGCATAGCTGAGCTTTGTGAGAGGCGTGCCAAAGCAAGAACCAGATTGACTGTGTTAAGTAGTACTCTGCAAAAATTCATCCTGTTAATCTACTTCTGCAGATGCCACCCTCCCCCAACATCTGCCTCTGGCTCGTTCTTGAGACTGAACAAGATGCCTTTAATTGAGTTGCAGAGTTCTGGAGAGATATTTGAAGTTGATATAGACATTGGAAAGCAATCTGTGGCCATGAAGACCATGTTGGAAGATTTGGAAAGATGATGAGATGACCTCGTTAACAATGTTAATGCAGTAACATTGAAAAAGATCTTTTGGGGTGCATCTGCCACAACGATGGCCCTCCTCCTGAGGATGAGGACAAAGAAAAGTGAACAGAGGACAGCCCAGTCCTGAAGGCTGAGCAAGAAGCCCTTTCCATGAGTGCAGATGACTTGGACATCAAGAGTTGGCTTGGTGCTGCATACAGGACTGTTGCCAACACAATTCAGAGGAACACTCCTGACATTCTTAAAACTTTCAATTGTAAGAGAGGCCCACACTGACTCCATTTTGAGTATAGCTACCATTTTAAGCAATTACTGAAACATGCTGAATCCAGGAAAAATGTTGATTGCTCAAAGACAGTTGCTCAAGGCCTCAAGAACAGCTAACTTAAAGATAACTGTTGGTATGTGAGGGCAGATGGTCTGGTCTAACATTTCCTCATTCCAGTTGCAGGATTGTGTCTAAAGATAACTGTTAGTATGTGGGGTGCTGTTGGACTGACCTAACCATGAACATAAGCCTGTTATTATCCAATAAGGCTAGAAGTTACCCAAACTCTGCTAAAATTCCCCTAGACCCTGTATAAAAGGCCTGCGAGCCAAGTTATCGGGGTCGGAGCCTTTTCCCTCCCACCCCAGCATGCTGGTTTACTTTTTCCCGAAATAAAGTCTTGGTTTTACATTTAAAATAAGCCTAAAATTGTTTAATTCGATCTTGTGGGTTATGCCTGCTTAACGTATGGTGTTAAGTCCCTCCTCCAGTCAGTATTATACAAGGCTGCTTGAACTTTTGTCTAAGCCTTATCTAGAATATTATACAGTAATTAAAGGTGTTAGCCTGGTGGAACTTAGCCTTTCTGGGTGGATAACTACCATACTTAAATGCCCGTACCAATTTGGCTTAGGGACCTAAGGAACATCTTTGCTCCTTGCCCTCTGAGGTCAACCAATCCTAGGAACTATGTCTGGGGGCATCTCTTGAAAAACCGAGAGGGGCTGGAGAGATGGCCTAGCGGTTAGGAGCGCCGACTGCTCTTGCAGAGGACCCAGGTTCAACCCCCAGCACCCACATGGCGGCTGAGAACCATCTGTAACTCCAATTCCAGGAGAACTCCAGTTCCAGGGGAATCCAACACCCTCTTCTGACCTCCGCGGCATTGCACGACATGGGTGCACAGACCTGCATGCAGACAGTACATTCATACACATAGAGAAAAATAAATAAAAATTAAAAAAAAAAAAAAAGAAAAACTGAGAGGAGCCAGAGGCCTCTCCCCCCCAAAGGCCCGAGTGGTCCCTGAAGACCAGATCCTCAACTGACTTTGAGAAAACAAAAGATGGTTAATCTGGGCTAACTGTATGGATTTAGACACCCAAGAGGAAGAGTATAACCAAAAGATAA